>CM035412.1:174640923-174730923 GCA_020310875.1 Ceratopteris richardii
TCGCTCTCTCTCTGTCTCTCAAATGATGCAATTCATGAGTATCACGCCATGAATCATGAATAGGACGGATGTGGATAGCTCATGTGGTTTCTCTCCCTCCCTCTATTATTTGTAGAAAATGGAAGAAATAAAGCTTTAATCTTTCTTTCTCTCTCTCTCTATCTCCATCTCCCTTACGTGCATCCTACTTGCAAGTAAAATCACATAAAAAAGACACACAAATACACTCACATATATATACACTCAGAGGCAAAGACACATGCGCACTTTGTACTCTACTTAACACATACTACTCACACACACGCTCATGCAAACACCCACACACACATACACACTAATTCACACATACACAACACTTGACATTCACATTAATGACATGAATATTTCTACTATTCACAAACATACTAAAACATAGATAGATGATTTTCTTTTGTTTTGTTTGTATTATTATTCATGTTATATTGTATATTATTTTTTTTATATTACTTTTTAGTCTTTTTTCTTTTGTACCTTTTTTTCATTTTTGATTGTTTCCTTTGAAAAACTATATCCCATTATAGTGTTACTTGTCAAATATGTAACACCACACCCATCTTCATTCACATCCTTGTTCTAATATATTCTTCCTTGTCAGCCTTTTCTTTTGCTATTCCTCATTTGCTTGATGACCTATTTGAGCTTCATTTGTTTGATAGTTTTTTTTTTTTTGAGTTTTTACATTTCTCCAAATATCTAGATGGCTCATCTCTTTTTCCTCTTAATCCCTTAAGCTATCCTCTCAGTCATCAATTGTCCAAAATCATTAGGTTATACCTCACATATGCTGATGTTGTGAAGGCTCTACATCTATTATCAGTTTTGAGACCATCGAGATGACCTAGGAGGTCATTATCATCTACATGGCTTTCAATTTAATCTAATATGTCTTTGATTTCTTTAGTCTTTAGAACTTATTCATTCATGCAAATTCTAGTCCACTCCCTCAAATTATTCAATTCAAGATTTATTTTTATTTGGTTTTATCTAGTCAACATTGAATTTAAATGTCCTAAGCATTCATATATCTTTCTAAAAGTGCCTAGGAAATATATATGCACAATCGTGCAATCACGTATATGTTAGGAAAGGATGTAAATAAGTCTATTATCTTTTTTCCTCCCATTGATTTACAAACCTTCCTTGATAATGATTAGTTTTCACTTGATTCAAGAAATCCTTTACTTATTTTCTATTGAAAAGTCCTTTAAGCGCCTTCCCCATGAGGAAATCGAAAATCCTAAATTTACATGGATGATAGCCAAGCTTATCAAACTTCTCAATTTGAGTTTTATGCTCTGACGTGGTGGATTTTGTGCTTCTTTTGAGTTCTAAGGAACATAATAAGGTGGATAAAAGGAACAGATAATTTCATATTTTACATTTAGGTTGTGCTTTTCAAAGTTTGGATCCTCTCTTCTTGTGTAGACAACCTTGTTTGCTCTCCCTTGTTCCATTTATCCATTGATGTATTTAGTGGAGCAGATCCTGCTTCAAATCAATTGCTTTAAAACTTAAAGCACCTCTCACTCCTAGATAGGCATGGGAGACTTAGATCTAGCTCTAGTTTTGTTCTTTTGTAGTTAGAACACAATGGGCTTTCCAATATCGCACTCTTAAGAAACGTTTATTTTATGCATTTCATGCAAAGAAAAGCTTTTTTCTATAATAAAAACAAGAAACATAGAGCTTTTTTCAACAATCGATTACTTCGTAAAACTCAAAAAGAGACTATACAAAAACAAGTCTAGCACAACAAGCTTACAATGTCATTCACTTTGTATCTGTACGTAGAGATATTCTATGAAAAAACTAAGAAAGTAGGGGGTTATCTTGAGCAAGTAGAGAGTCCCTAACATTTAAGCTTTGACAAAAAATTGGAATTAATTACCTAAAATTTGAATTCAGATTACAAATCAAAGCGGCTATGAGGTTGGAGAATTTGGTTGAGGAATCTCATGCCAAATGTCTTAATTATTACTGGTACCATTTGAACCTTTAATTGAAGCTTACTCTTTCAAAAAAAGCTCATCTTATTTTTTTTGTTGTAATTAAGTTATTATTTTAATTTATATTAATATTGGATAAAACATCAACTTGACATCTTCGCCAATGTTGTCCAAGTTTTTCTTAATTGTGCAATTTAATTGTCTTCGCCAATGTTGTCCAAGTTTTCCTTATAGTATGGATCTAATCTGAGAAATAGTGATTCTCTTTCTCATGGGCTACATGTGACCAACAAATAAAGAAACGATATGTATGACATGTAAATTTTAAGATTTTTAGTCCATTTCATATACAAACTTTGACATGCATGTTTTTGTAGCCTTAGTTCTACGATTAGAAATGAACATAAATTACATCTTTTCCACCATACTTTTGTCGAGATATTCAAGCACAATAGTAAATTTATGTACGCTTTCACATCTATGATTAATTCCATCTCGTCACGACACACTTCTTCTCTTACTTTTCAAAAACGTTAAGTTTATGGTGTAGTGGGTGATTATATCTATTCAATATTTTAATGAGATTTCGGATATACAAGGGATTAATGGTATTGGTAGAAGAAATAGCCGTATCATGCAAGTCAGAATGTACAAGATCTATTGCTTGAAGGAATTTGTATTTAATACTTATCCTCCTTAGGCACTGCAATGAATAACAATATAAACTATATAACGCTTACAAACATGATGTTTACTTTTGTGAAAATGGATTTGTGGACATGAGAAAGAGAGAAACTGAATGACCAAAGTGAAGAGTTTATTCTTGGAAGACCTCGAAAAGAAAACGTTACCATTTGTATCTTCTAAAAGATAGACATTCGCTTTCTAGTTCAAATTTAGGTTTTTCGCCAGGTGAAGTTCAAATTCTACTTTGATCCACTAAGTCTTCATGTAGTTTTATTGATGTTTATGACTTTCTATGACTCATTTCTAGTGGTATTTAAGCAAATATAGCTTTCGAATAGGGACATACAATATTTTCTTTGAAACATTCTCTTGTAAGACACTGGTTCAAGAAAGATGAGACGTTGAAGAGGCGCACACTACCGAAAATCAATTCGTGCAAACTTTGACCTTCTTAAGAATATCTACTCTCTCTTTTGTGAGAGTTATTCTACCACTTTTAATGAAGCACAAAAGTGAATAAGATTGGATCGACACAATTTCAAATGAATGCCACTATCAAGTCTATTATTTTATGTCTATATGATTTGCCTAGTCGAAAGAACTCCGTTGACATCCAATACATCTAACACTAAAAGCATGTTTCGAGGATAGTTTATTGGGAAAAGATTAAAGATTAAAGTTGTAGCAAGTTATTCCACGAAACTCCGAGCAATTGGATGGTACCTTAATTGGAAATAAAAATAACATTTATGAAAACGGATTTACATTAGGAAGTTTATATAATTTAACTTGGTATTCTATGGCAAAAGGAAAGAAACTTGAGTATGCACCTTATGAGAATCTTTCTATGGCTCGATCACCTCCGGTATGA
Source organism: Ceratopteris richardii (assembly GCA_020310875.1). Classification (NCBI taxonomy): domain Eukaryota; kingdom Viridiplantae; phylum Streptophyta; class Polypodiopsida; order Polypodiales; family Pteridaceae; genus Ceratopteris; species Ceratopteris richardii. The sequence goes on from CM035412.1 coordinate 174,644,467, forward strand.
GCTCGATCACCTCCGGTAATTTCTTTCCAAAAAATAATTTCAAATTCCATCTATATAAGTTTCAATTAGATAATAACTCTCTCAAGTTTATTTTTGTAATAAGAAGATCGTTTTGCATACTATGCTAGTTAAAATTAACAAATTCCTTAATTCTCTCTCTCTCTCTCTCTCTCTCTCTCTCTCTCTCTATATATATATATATATATATATATATATATATATATATATATATATATATATATATATATATATATATATATATATATATATATATATATATATATATATATATATTTATATATATGCTCATAAATATATATATATGCTCACCAGAAGTCGTGGAAGGCACTTCCTATCTCTAGCAATGCACTCCACTAATATATGTCTGCGTTTCCAAATGAGCATCAAGTCAAGTCCATGATCAGGTAATGCTTGAATCTTCTTCTCTTGCGCAATATATTTGCTTCAAACTTGTGGGCTGCCATATTGATTTCCTACCCCAAGGCCAGCTTCATGTAATGTAAGGCTATAATATAATAGGACTCAGTCTTGGATAGCTTGCCTCTCTATATTATGTTAACCGTAATAGCATTTCATCTAGAAAAGCATTTAAAGTGAAAGAACGTCAGTTGATCTAACTATGCACCCAAAATAATGAAAGCTATTGTTGTTAACTTATCGAATGTTGGAAACCTCCAAAGCACAAGAAGGCAAGGAAAAGGAGAGCATGAGATATGTACGACGTAAACATCCATCACCTTGCTATGCGAAGATGCACGTCTCTATCAATCTACAAGAATGTTGACCTCACTATTCAACTCGATATCAACTTCCTCATGAAGAGCACCATAAGCACGATGAATAGCTTGACAAAATTGTTAAAATTTTTTGCAAATATCGCTGCAGCTCAATAGAGAAGAAGTTGTGCTTCAACAGTAAGATATGTTTATGACGTGGATAGATGCTATGCGTTTTTATACAAAATAGCTCGTTGGCTTTGTGCTCTCCTCTATGTCCGAGGCTGCTGCCCCTCTCCTTTTCTAATGACAGAATGCCCCATATGCGAGTGACACCCTCTCGTAGCAGCCTCCTTCCAGAGTAGAAGCTACCCTTCAACCTCATCAGAACCTCCTTCACGAAATTGCAATGATATATATATATATATATATATATATATATATATATATATATATATATATATATATATATATATACATACATACATACATACATACATACATACATACATACATACATACATACATACATACATACATACATACATACATACATACATACATACATACATACATACATACATACATACATACACACAAACATATATATATATATATATATATATATATATATATATATATATATATATATATATATATATATATATATATATATATATATATATATATATATATATATATATATATATAGAGAGAGAGAGAGAGAGAGAGAGAGATCCATACATGCATACATACATAGGTACGTACATACATACATACATATACACATCCGTATATACATACATAAATACATACATACATACTTACATACATACATACATACATACATAGGATAACTTATACACATATGGCAGATCACAGTAGCTTAAGGATAGTAAAGAGTGTAATCAACAAGAAGACTAGGATTCGGTTAAAGGAGAAAAACAAAATACAGCTCACAATGCGAGTGACGAGGGTAGTAATGGAGAATCTCATTGAATTCCGTGGATGATATGAGTTTCTTCAAAATCTAGAAAAAGAAGTTGATTTCCTGTTTGAAGATGAAAAATGACTAGTGAGAATATGTATTTTTGTTAGAAGTATGCCTATTTGTTATTGTGCAAGAAGGCAGATCAATTATGCTCTTTGTTAGAAAATTTCAAGAATGAGCGTCAGAAAGATGTTCCACTTGAAGTAGAGATCAATGTTGATTTGCGTAGATTTGGGAAAGGTGAGTATCCGGACGTAATTACTTCACAAAGCAAAAGGAGATAATTACTTGATAAATGCGAATGGTTTAGATGAAATCATCAAGAAGGAGAAGAGATTACTCAAAACCATGATGGTTTTGATGAATTTGACTCTGAAAGAAAATTGAAACTCTCAATTTTGTCCATAGGAGGAGAGGGCAAGACTCTGATACTTTGCATTATTCATAGCATGTTATGGGTTAAGGAAGGTATGTTTCTCCTACATCAGTCAATTTCCAGTGTGAAACAAAGTACTTGGAGTTATGAGTTCTGTTCTTTAAGAAATCTTTTAGGATGTCAATATGACGTTTCTTTTGAGTTTTGGGTTTTTTTTATTATATGAAACCATTGTGATTTGAAATCACATTGAATTATTTGACAATCGTTTTCCCAAGTACAATGCATAAAGATATCTTTGTAACTGGTATAAGTGTAATCATTGTATATTTGTTATGACACAACTTAAATTATTTAGATCAATGCAAACGAGAAATCCAAACTTGATCGAATCATATGTGAACAAGCACTTTGAATGCACATAAGACTACACTACATGAAGTTCAAATGATCTTAAACATATCTAGATCAAGCTCTGCTAGATATAAATCACTTCAAATTTTTATGTACTAGATAAGAAGGAAAATTAAATTATAGATGAGCCCTCAATTTCTAAACAAAGAAGAAATATTAAAGAATTAATGAGTTTATTTAATATAAAGAACGAAATAAACTTTAATAATCATTTCATCTATATGGGAAATGCGTGAAAGTTCTGACATCTACATGGTTGAGAACAAAAATGTTCGTTGATCGAGAAATAATATTTTTCTATCCTATATTTCTTGACCAAAATGAAGTTTTATCATGGACTTTTTGTCCAATGAAAAAAATGATTGAGCTCTATAGATTTCAATAATATTTGGTGCTGTCTGATTCTCCTATAAAGCAAGATTTTATAAATGATTATCATCAAAATATTGGAATCTATAATTTTAGTATCCATACTTTATGCTTTCTTTTGGAGAAATATTAAGAAGAAAATCGGTAGAAGAACATGTTAAAGGCTTGGGAAGACAACACTAAAATGGTTTGTATGCACATTGCAATCCATATCAAAGCTGAAAATAAGTGAACTCTTTCCCAATTTTGTTAATGTTTATAGATGCACATACAATTTTTCTCTAAATCATTTTAACGTATGCATGAAAGGTATGGATTTTTTTTTTTTTTTTTCTTTGCATAGGAATCAAAACTATTCGTTGTTCCACCCTCAAGAAATGAGTAAAAACACGCCATCCAACCTGTTAGAGTATGATCAATGTCTACCCCTCATGATTGTATGCACATTTTGTAAGGCCCCCTTTATGAGGAGAAGCCAAGCGTGCATTACCCAATTGATGGGAATCCCAACTTGAATGTTGGATGAAGGTCATATTGGACCATGTAAGATATTATAAGGAAAGGGAGTTACCAGGGTCCCCAATTGTGGGGTCCGGGGCAGCGGTGAGCAGCCCCGGCTGGGGGGTCCAAGGGGGCCAGCGGGCCCCCTGGCTGGGGGGTCCCAGGGGGCCAGCGGGCCCCCTGGTGGGGGTCCGGGGGCAGCGCCCCCGGCGCGACGGTAAAGGGAATATTCCATGGAATATTCCCTGTCGGAGTCAGAAATCATTTATATTTGTTAGGTCGGTTCAACCAGTCTAAGCCGTGTATGGCAATTACGCGGGCGGTGGCCGCCCACGCCCTACCGCCCATGTATAGCCGTCCATGGCAGGCCACCCATGATCCTATATATACATGACTTCTGCACTACCTAAGACATTGAGTTGAGCCAGCATACCTCTACCTTGTATCTCCCTATCTAGAGTTGTCTAGATCACCATTTAAGCTCTACCTTGAGAGCGCACGGGTGGACAACGCCATCATCTTTGTACTTGCTGCTAGTAGAAAATTGTTGAGATTCTCCTATATCTGTTATCTTCTCTGCTATTGCTCCTGTGTTATATTGCGTAACTATTGTCTTACATGGTATCAGAGCTGTAAGGTTCGAATAGCTTGAGAAGTATCATTATTTTAGCCTACTAGCAGACTAGAATATCAGTAGATTATTCGAGTGATTACATGATGGCTTCATCGTCGAACACTAGTCTTGGTGCTTCACCTAATGTTAATGCTGCACCTATTCGAATTCGTCCACCTGCATTCACTGAAGGGAAGCTGGATGGAACCAACTATACACTCTGGAAGTTCAAAATTTCTGCAATTTTGGACTCCTATGAATTACTTGACACTGTCATGGGACCGATGGGATTGGATCCAGAGCCTATACCAGTTGAAGATCCAGCAAATTCAAGATTGATGATTCAGCCAGATCCAGATCTTCTACGAGCTTGGAAGAGGCGGAATGCTGATGCATTATGTGCGATTGTCACTAGTGTAAGTGATTCTGTGCTTACTTTAGTTCAACATACTACTAAAGCACATGAGGCTTGGGGCATATTGGCTCGACAATATGAGACCAAGAACCACACTAGGATACAGAATTTAGAAAATCAATTGGCAAATGAAAAGCATTCTGATTCTGAAAAGGCTGAAGATTTTATCAAACGGATAAAGCATCTTCAAGATCAATTGGCTGCAGTTGGTGTTGTTATAACACCAGAAGAGCTAGCTCGAAGATCTGTACGTGTTCTTCCAGCAAAGTATGATGGATTAGTAACAGCCCTTAACACTCAGGTAAGGCCAACTCCTCTTACATTTGAAGAGTTTTGTGCCATGCTTTTAGAAGAAGAGATGCGGCTGAAGAATCGGCAAAGTACAACTGATGCTGCATTCTCAGCAAATGCAAAAGGTAAAGGCTCTTCAGAGGGATCAAAGAAGAAGCCAAAGAAGAAAAAGTTCACAGGAAGTTGCTTCTATTGTGAAAAGAAAGGCCATGCCATCAAGGATTGCAGAAAGAAGCAAGCTGATGAACGGAATGGGACTGTAAAATCATCATGGAAGAACAAAGAGTCTGCAAACAACACAGAGCTGGAACTTTGGGTAGCTATTGAAGAGGTATGTTCATCTGCTCAAGCTCGTGTTGATGAGCCATGGATTTTAGACAGTGGAGCTTCTCGCCATATGACTAGTAAAAAGGATTGGTATAGTTCCCTAGTGCCTCTGCGGGAATCCATCAATGTAGTGGTGGGAAACGACTCCAAGTGTCCAGCTGAAGGAACTGGAACCATCTCTTTTATCACTTCTCCAGGTGTTGAGAAAAAGTTATCCGATGTTCTCTATGTACCTACACTCAAAAGAAATTTGTTGTCAGTTTCTGCAATAACAGATCGTGGACTCGAAGTTCACTTCAATAAGAGTGGTGCGGAAATCATGGATTCATCAGGTAATGTTGTAGGTAAAGGCACACGACGGGATAACTTGTATGAGTTAAGTGCTTTAACTGCTACAGAAGATAAAGATGTAAGCAGGTTATGGCACCAACGATTTGGGCATCTCGGATTTGCAGTTTTGAAGGAGATGCAACGAACAGGGATGGTTGCTCATTTGCCTGCATTTTCAGAGTTGCAGGAACCTTGTGAAGCTTGTATGATGGGCAAGCAACAACGAAAGGCATTTCCAAGAGAGACCAGCAATCGATCTCAAGCTCCTCTAGAGTTGGTACATGCTGATCTCTGCGGTAAAATGTCTACACCTGCTTTAGGAGGATCTTTCTACTTCTTGCTGTTAGTCGACGATTATAGTAGAAAGATGTGGGTTTATTTCATTCGAGAGAAGGCTGATGCTTTTGAAAAATTTAAAGCGTGGCATAAGTATGTAGAAAGTGAATCAGGAAGGAAACTGAAGAAATTTAGAACAGATAGAGGAGGTGAATTCTTGTCAACAGAATTCAACAATTACTGTAAGGAGCATGGTGTGAAAAGGCAACTTACCACAGCTCATACACCTCAACAAAATGGCGTTGTTGAGCGCAGGAACAGGACAGTAGTTGAAATGGCTCGTTGTATGTTAAAGGCTCAAGACATGCCTGATTCATTCTGGGCAGAAGCAGTCAATACAGCAGTCTACATCCTCAATCGAAGCTACACAAAAGCTCTGAAGGGGATGACTCCTCAAGAAGCATATTCTGGTAAAAAGCCTTCAGTTTTGCATTTCAGAATTTTTGGTTGTTTCTGTTATGCACATATTCCTGATTCAACAAGATCAAAGTTGGATTCAAAAAGCAAAAAGTGTGTCTTCCTAGGATATAGTGAAGAGTCTAAAGCATACAGGTTATGGGATCCTGAGGCAAGGAAGATTTTTGTCAGCCGAGATGTGGTGTTTGATGAACGACCACACTTAGTAGAAGATAAAGGTAAATCTACTATCTCATCAAACGGAGAAATATCTCACCTTGTGCCTATCAAAAGACAGGTTAAAGTTGAGGAGGAGGAAACATCTGATGGAGAAATTTCCTCAATAAAAAGCCAACCAATTGTAGCTGCACAGCGTAAGCCACTACCGAAGTGGGCACAACAGCTCTTTGATGATCACAATCCACATGTAGATGCACCAGAATCATCATCGGATGGATTACGAAGATCAAAGAGAATAGAGGAGCAAAGAAGAGCCTCAGAACACATTGTTAACATGGCTCTAATGGCAGATATCATGGGTTCGATAAAGGAACCTACCACCATTGAAGAAGCCATTGATGATCCAGATTGGAGAGCGGCAATGCAGTCTGAGTATGATAGTATACTCAAAAATGATACATGGGATCTAGTCGACTTGCCGCCAAAGAAGAAGGTAATAGGTACTAAATGGATTTGGAAAGCTAAGTATAAAGCTGATGGAACATTAGAAAAGTATAAGGCACGATTAGTTGCACAGGGTTTTTCACAGATTGAAGGATTTGATGTTCAAGAAACTTTTGCACCAACAGCACGCATGACAACTATTCGGACGGTACTTGCAGTAGCTGCACAAAAGTCTTGGCCTATTTTCCAGATGGATGTCAAATCTGCATTTTTGAATGGTCACCTCAAGGAGGAGGTATATGTATCTCAACCACCAGGTTTTGAGGTGCCCAATTCAGAAAATAAAGTTTGCAGGTTGAAGAAAGCTTTGTATGGACTTAAGCAAGCTCCACGGGCTTGGTACCAACGAATTGATCATTTTTTCAAAAATATGGGTTTTGAAAGAAGTACTTCTGATGCTAACTTGTATGTAACGAAAAGGGATAGCAAGCTAGTTGTTGTCATTGTATATGTAGATGATTTGATCATTACAGGAGATCATCAGGAACTCATCAATCAAACTCGGATCAGCTTGGGAACTGAGTTTGAAATGACAGACTTAGGTCTACTCCATTTTTGTCTGGGAATTGAAGTATGGCAAAGGAAGGATGGCATTTTCATCTCACAACAAAAATATTCCAAAGAAATTCTCAAGGCATTTGGAATGATGGACTGCAAACCAACTAGCACACCTATGGAGGTAAATCATAAGCTATCTATGGATGATAACATGCCTGATGTAGATGCTAAGAAGTATAGGAAGCTCGTTGGAAGTCTTATTTTTCTGTGCAACACTAGACCAGACATTTGCTATGCTGTTGGAGTGTTAAGCAGGTTTTCCAACAAACCTAAGGAGAGTCACTGGAATGCTGGAATGCGAATTCTAAGGTACATTGCAGGAACCTTGGATTTTGGTATTTTGTATACCACAGGTGATACACTCCAAGGATATTGTGATTCAGATTGGGCTGGAGATTGTGATTCTAGAAAATCAGTTTCTGGATATTGTTTCTCACTTGGTTCAGGAATATTTTCTTGGGTAAGTAGGAAGCAACCAACTCTCGCACTCTCCTCCACTGAAGCAGAGTACAAAGCAGCTTGTTTTGCTTCTTGTGAGGCAGTCTGGTTAAGGAGAATTCTTGCAGATATAGGCTTTCCATCAAATATGCCAATTGTACTCAAGTGTGATAATCAAAGTTGTATGGCTATTGCAAAGAACCCAGTATTTCATGCTCGCACCAAGCACATAGAAGTACAGTACCATTACATTCGTGAGCTAATTGAAGATGAAATTGTGGAGCTAGAATATTGCCCAACAGAGGCAAATTGTGCTGACATATTCACTAAAGCACTTGGAAGAGAGCAGCTCAACAAGCATCTTCAACAGATGGGCATAGGACCGAGACCTACTTGATTTATCATCGGTAAACATTGAGGGGGGGTGTTAGAGTATGATCAATGTCTACCCCTCATGATTGTATGCACATTTTGTAAGGCCCCCTTTATGAGGAGAAGCCAAGCGTGCATTACCCAATTGATGGGAATCCCAACTTGAATGTTGGATGAAGGTCATATTGGACCATGTAAGATATTATAAGGAAAGGGAGTTACCAGGGTCCCCAATTGTGGGGTCCGGGGCAGCGGTGAGCAGCCCCGGCTGGGGGGTCCAAGGGGGCCAGCGGGCCCCCTGGCTGGGGGGTCCCAGGGGGCCAGCGGGCCCCCTGGTGGGGGTCCGGGGGCAGCGCCCCCGGCGCGACGGTAAAGGGAATATTCCATGGAATATTCCCTGTCGGAGTCAGAAATCATTTATATTTGTTAGGTCGGTTCAACCAGTCTAAGCCGTGTATGGCAATTACGCGGGCGGTGGCCGCCCACGCCCTACCGCCCATGTATAGCCGTCCATGGCAGGCCACCCATGATCCTATATATACATGACTTCTGCACTACCTAAGACATTGAGTTGAGCCAGCATACCTCTACCTTGTATCTCCCTATCTAGAGTTGTCTAGATCACCATTTAAGCTCTACCTTGAGAGCGCACGGGTGGACAACGCCATCATCTTTGTACTTGCTGCTAGTAGAAAATTGTTGAGATTCTCCTATATCTGTTATCTTCTCTGCTATTGCTCCTGTGTTATATTGCGTAACTATTGTCTTACACAACCATCCTTTATTCAACTTTTCAAAGTGGAGCTAGCTTCTAGAAGTGAGTGACTCCCACAACACACGTTATCAAGGGATTTGCGCAAAGAATGGTGAAGACGGTGTCGATAAGCTTAACTTATGTATATTTAGAAGGATTTTTAGAAATGAGGATATTAGATTGAATATCGAGAGATGGAGTATTAAATTATTTATCCTCCCTTTGGTTTTAGATCTACATAATCTCATTTATTTTACTTCACTACACTCAATGCCATTGGTTTGAAACATAATATAGTTTGTACAATAATATAGTTTCATTTGTTGGCAGCAATAATCTCACTTGGGAGAAGGAAAATCGGATCTGAATTGATCACCTTTAAGTTGATATTGTATGAGTTTGGAACAAAAATTTCAAGTACAATAATGTGGTAGAAGGTGGCAACTGTATTCCTCTGTAATGAAGTTCTTTTGTGTTGTACCATATGTTCAGTGCCAAACCAATCTTGTGGGTTTTTCGAGCCCAATTAATATCATTTGTCAATGTATACTTAACTCTTTTAATGAAAAGCCTTACTTTTACTCAATGCACAGAAACATATGCTTTCTCTGGTTATTTCAAGAATACATAGAAAACACTTCCAAGGCTTAAAGTGTTTTGACTAGGTAAAGAATCTGCTTACCTTTTGCTCATGAGCTCATAGAACGCGTCACTCTAAACTCCTTAACGGTTGCGCAAGTACTTCTCAAGAGGAATGAGATTGTAAAACCTGAAAGCCTTTTTTATGGGAGCTAATGTAGGTTTTACAAAGGGTGAGAAATTCCTTCGGACCATACAATAGAACAAAGGCTCTCAGGAAATGAAAAACACAGCATAAGTTATGCAGATGGAATTTAAATATTAATTCCTTCCAAACAAAGCGTTAGCATTTACATGGGATACATTTCAGCTCATGGAAACACACAAACTAAAATGTCGAACATTGAACTTTCACAATTGCCTTCATAAGGGTTCTGGTTTTTCTAAATAGGAAGTTCAGCTAAGGCCTAGTCTCCCTGGCTTTAATTAATAAAAGAACACACTAATTCCCCTTCCTCTATAACTTGAGGAGGAACACAAAAATACAGTGAAGCGGAATAATTACCTTCACAATAGTTGAGTAGCGCTAGTATGCGGCAATAATTTGTTACTCATAAAAAAGATGCTCCGATATGACTTTGCTCCGATGTACTTATTGAATGAAGTCCCTCGTGTTGCATTTTTTTTTGGTATAGAAGAATTGTTGATACTAGATCTCAGAGCAGAAACTTTCCTTAAATGAATAAGCTCCCAATAGGCCAACCAATGGTATAGACGCCCTGCTGACGTAAACTTTTCTTCGAGCGTCATCCTTAGAAAGACCACCCATCTTTATCAAAGCTGACAAGGATGGTCCACACAAAGGATTCTTTGCTATTGGATTTCGATCCTCATTGTCTTCAAATCTCCAACATATATAAATATTTTTCTTGTAAATAAAGTGGTCAAGACCTATGGTTCCCTGTTTTTCCTTTTTTTGCCATAGCGTGACATGACAAAGACGAAAACCTTCTCTACTCTTTTCTGAAATCTTTATTGATGAACCCGATTATTTGATAGAATGTCTGTTCTTATTTTATTCTAAGTTTACAATCAAAGCTTAAGAAAAACACATAGTCTTGGCAGGTATTGAGCATATGCTCAGAAAAAGACATTGAACGTCAAATAGACATGGATCATAAGTTCACTTTTGTTGCTAGATGAAATAACATCATTCATGATGACACAGTGGAATCGTTGAAGATACAAAAGATTAGGTGCACCTTAAAAAGAAAAGAAGTCCAATGAAATATCTTTTTATCAAATGATTGGAGAACATCTATGCAGATGCAAGAAACAGAAAATATACTCATTTCTCAAAAGCAAAGCTTCCGTCAATATTCCTCCCACACACTGAGACACTAGAATAGCGCACAAGTTTATATAAAATATTTTGAGTACTGTTGACAATGGTATTCAGTCGCTAATTTCAGAAATAAAAGCGCTCGAAATCTATTGCAGTGCCAAATATTGAAACTTCCATTCAAGACTGTAACAGATTAAGTCACGTAAAGTTAAAGCTGTTAAGGACATACAAAGGTAAAAGGTAAAAGAACAGGCACATTTGCAAATAGAGCGCAATTATAAATGGCATTGAAGTACCTTTCTCAGCGTAAATTCTGATTTTCAATGTGGACATGAGATTCCTTTGTTGGCATAAGTTTGACATCCGACCTCATAGATTTAACAAATTAATCACTTATGAGAACCAAGCCCATGCAGCTTATCTCGGTGTCCATCATCAAGGCTACTCCATACTTGTAGCATGACATATTCTATCACCTCGTTCGCTTCTGACGTCCAGTCCGATAGGATTTCGCTGATATTATACTTCTTCTAGGTCTGTAGCATGAAAAAAGGCAGTAGCTATAGGATAATTTATAACAGGAAACACAAACAACGCCAACAGCAATAGATTGCTTCCCGCTGAACATCCACAAATAGAAATACTCTCATTGAAAGACTATTTCCATGATTATATGATGATATTAGAGTGGATGTGGACTTCCATACTCTTTGAGCTTCTCATTCAAGTCAACTTGCAGAGACATGCGTTATTTGCCTCTCTACGAGATAGGTTCCCTGATAATCCTTTGGTTCCCTCCTTGTTCTTGTCCATTCTACTACACGCACATCTAATCCACTCGACTCAAATTGCCACGTCTTCAGCTCACTAATATCGTTTCTACAAATGAAACTTGCTTGATTACTTAGACATCCCCTCACTGGATGGCTAATTCCGTTCCGCTATCCTGTATCCTCACTTTTCCTGTCGCCCTTTGGAACTTTCCTCATATAATGAAGTGCCTAATGGTCCTCCTCTGTTGCTTTCTCAAATTTTGGAATGATTGGCTAAAGAGCTTCTATGGCTGTTCATCCCTCTCTTTTCTAGTCAATCTACTCTCAATCTTTCCCACGACAGCCCTCTTTTTTCTAGTCAGTCTACGCTCAATCTTTTCCACATATAATGTGTAGCCGAATGGTCCTCCTCTGTTGCTTTCTCAAATCCTGAAATGATCGGCTAGAGAGCTTCTATGGCTGTTCATCCCTGTCTTTTCTAGTCAGTCTACTCTCAATCTTTCTCACGACAGCCCTCTCTTTTCTAGTCGGTCTACTCTCAATCGTTTCCACATATTATGAGTTGCCGAGTGGTCCTCCTCTATTGCTTTCTCAAATCCTGAAATGATCGGCTAGAGATCTTCTATGGCTGTTCATGCCTCTCTTTTCTAGTCAGTCTACTCTCAATCTTTCCCACAACAACCCATTCTTTTCTAGTCAGTCTACTCTCAGTCTTTTCCACGTATAATGAGTTGCCTGATTCTGCCCCTCTGTTGCTTTCTGAAATCCTGATATGATCGGCTAGGGAGCTTCTTTTGCTGGTTATCCCTCTCTTTTCTAGTCAGTCTACTCCCCCCCCCCCCCCCCCCCCCCCCACCAAAACGTCCAAGAGATTTGCCTTTTCTCCAGCCCTCCCATTAATCAATGCCTCTCCCACCTTCAGTTTCCTTTCATGATCTCAATGTCCACGTGCCAGTTCCTTTGTCCATTCCTGCGTCTACAACAAAAATGCACGTAGTTCCTGCTTTCCAAATCCACTATCGTCTTACTTTTACACACACAGACATGAGTATATATATATATATATATATATATATATATATATATATATATATATATATATATATATATATATATATATATATATATATATATATATATATATATGTATGTATATATATATATATATATATGTATGTATATATATATATATATATATATATATATATATATATATATATATATATATATATATATATATATATATATATATATATGTGTGTATATTTATACCAAATACACCTATATAAAATTGCATGTGCATATTCTTACATGTCGAAGTGGAAACACAATAAACTTAATGCTCATCAATCAAAGATATTTCCAAAAGCTCTGACATACATATGAATGGATACGAACGAGCAAACTTTTGGATAAGGTCTAGACCGATTCCAGGTAACATTTTTATGCAAGTACACACAATATATATGGATATATCATTTCAATAGTGCAATCATCTACATGTAAAGAATTTCTATCATGATTACATCAACGGCATAAGGACACACATTTAGTGGATCTAAACATATATTGCTAAATATATACATGTTCACAAAAAAAATCAATGTGCATTAAATTTGACTCCCAAGGAGGGAAATCACCAAGATTTGTTCGTATTGTCTGTCTTTATCTTCTTTGAATGCCTTTTGTGAGTTCTATAATTCCATGTTTGGATTAGAATCATGACCACATCCATCCCATCTAGACTTGAGCATTCTCCTAACATACCAAGTTGCATACATAACACCAAACAAAAGTATCAAGTAGGCATAGATGAATGCAAAGCATTTGAAACAAAAGAAACAAATGTGCTTGCAACTCTCCTCTGCATTATTCTCTTGTGATCGATTTATCATGAATACATGTTTTTATTTGCATTCTTTGTTTTTGCTTTATTTTATTCTTTTTTCATTCACTTCATTCTAGTTCGATTCTCTTTTATTTATTTATTTACACAAGTAGGCTTATAATCATTTATTAATGAAAATCATGGATGTGTCCTCCTAGCAAGGTACATTCTACTATTCAATCAATTTGACATGATAGGCTATGAATGGTGCTAGCTCTAAGCGAAATCCACATCAGCTTGTGGCTCTTACTACCTAGTTAGGGTAACTCTAGCTACCTATTCATCCATATATGTGCATATCAACATATAGGTTAGGCCCTCATGAAAACTAGTACTTGCCCATCACCTTAACAACTTGATCAAGGTTTTTCCACCTCTCAATAGTTGGAGGTCTGCAGAAGAACCAGAACGACACAAGGAAGAAGAAGAAGCTTGGAGCACAACACACAGTACTGAATGTTTTACCACTAGAATGTAGAAAGATATGAAACCCTTTAGGATAGTAGGCGTATATACAAGTTCATGGAAAAAAACCCTCCTAAAGAGGGAAAAATTGCCCCCAGTGGTCCTAGTGTGTTCACACACATCACTACCTAAATATATCCACAAATCCCCCTAAAAGTGATGCAAAGAACAAGGATTTGGCACTCATGTATAAGGAACGGCCAAGCTATGTGAATCAAACCACAATTGGAAGAAATACGAAAGCTTTTGCAAAAATCTTCAAACTTCTCCCTAGGTAGATCCTTCGTGAAAAGGTCTGCAATGTTCTCCTGCGTGGGCACATATGCCAAGATGATCTCTCCAACAATGAACCTCTCCCTCACATAATGATAATGCATCTCAATGTGCTTATTGTGAGTGTGGAACACAGGGTTCCTCGCAACTTCCAATGCACTACGAGTGTGGGTGAAGATGGTGGTGGTAGAAGACTAACCAACACCCAAATCAGCCATAAGGCATCTAAGCCACACACACTCAATAGTGTTGTGAAAGATGCCCTATACTCAGCCTCACAACTGGAAGTGATCACAGTAGGCGGCTTCTTACTCAACCAAGATATACATGAGCTAACAAGCATGAAGCAAAAGCCACTAGTGGACACACGAGTGTCATAGCAACCAACCTAGTCAGACTCAAGCAAAGCATGTAAATCTGGCAGTAGTGATCGCCCCTCGGGATAAAACAATCCCAGTAGCAAGCTACCATGCAAGTAGCAAAAGATGCGCTTAACTACCTGCCAATGCTTGACACATAGGTAATGCATAGATCTGCCCATCTGTGAGATAGCAAACTAAATAATTGGTTGAGTAATGCATAAGTAAAACAAGCAATCAACAACCTATTGATAGAGAACAACATCAAATGCATCTCCAGCATCATGACGGTGAATAGTAAAACTTTCTCCATAAGAGTCAATATATTGTGTCAATATATTTTGTTTGACACAAAACTATTCTGCCATCAATTTGCATAAATTGAATCTTGAAATAGTGATGCAAATGCCCCAAATAAGACACCTCAAATGAGGCATGCAAATCAGCCTTAAAATCACCAATACGCTTCTCATGAGGACAAGTGAGCAACATGTCATCAACATACACAACAATGATCAGAAGCACATCATTAGCATGCTTAACATATAAGGTGATCTTTGTTGGACCGTTGTCAAAACCATGTGTAATCAGATAGGCATGTACCTTTTCATGCCAAGCACATAGTGCTTGCTTCAAACCATATAATGCCCTTTCTACACAAAGCCATAGTGCTGAAAAACATACACTTCTTGATGTAAGTCACCATTCAGAGATGCAATTTTAATGTCCAAGTGATGTACATTCCAACCATGATGAGTTGCAAGTGCATAAATGCTATTAATAGTAGCCATTCGACATGTAGGTGCAATGGTCTTATCAAAATCAATGCCTCCTTCCTACACATAACCCTTTGCAACAAGCATAGCCTTATACCTATCAGTTGTTCCATCACGCTTATGCTTCAGCTTGTATACCCAATTAGTGCGAATGACCTTCTTGCTAGGAGGCAAGTCACATAAAGACCAAGTACTATTCTTCATGATAGCATCCTATTTAGATTGGATAGAAGCAATCCAATTTTTTGAATTTTTTGCTTCATCAAAGAAAAGAGGCTCATTCCTATTAGAGAGACTAGAGGCAATCATAAATATCAATCTGATGCAAAAGAGGCATTATGAGAGAATGAACGAGTATAATATGACACAGCTGAATCTAATTTACTATCACACAAAGTCTACACCAGCCATTTTGGCATAGTTTTTTCCTCGTCAATATTAGCTCTCTCATCAAAAAGTGCATCATGTAGATCTGCATCATAAATGAAATGATGTCTATCATCACATGAAACCTGTAAAGGTTGAGAGGTTCCCTCATTAGAACCAACATTAGAATGTCCACATGTAACAAGAGGCAGCAAAGTGACATACATGTCTTTGGAGCTAACTGATTTCTCTTTAGTACATGAAAGTAATGGCTAATTAGCATCCTCTAGAAAGACAACAACACGACTAACCAAAATGTGCTTAGTTTGTGGATGATACAGATGCTAGCCTTTGACTTCATAACTCACACTAATGCATTTTCTACACAACCAAAAATACGCATGTGAGAAACAAATGGCTTACGACCATACCAGGACTCACATAAGGTGATAGACTGTATTGCTTTAGTGGGATACATGTTAAGTACATATGCTGCACACATGACAGCCTCAAGCCATAAATTATGTGGTAAATCCTGACTCTCAACCATACCCCTTGCCATCTCCATCACTGACCTGTTCTTCCGTTAAGCAAGAAATGCATTAAATTCATAAGACATATATTGCCCCCCTCGATTAGAACGGAGGGTGCCCATTTTACATGTTGAGAGATTTTTATCCAAAACCAAAAATTGTTTGAAGCACATAAACACTTTGGACTTTGCTTTCGGGGAATATACCCATGCATGCCCAAAAAAATCATCGATGAAAGTCACAAAGTAAAGATATTTTCCAAAAGAAGATATCTGCATAAGACCATATACATCATTATGTACAAGCTACAATTTCTAACTAGCTTGAATTAAACCATCAGTTGAGAAGGATGAATGTTGCATTTTGCCGAGAATACAACCTTCACAAACATGTTTACCTGGTGTTTGAACTTTGGACAAAGAGGACACCATTTTAGATTTCTATAAGCATAGAAAACTAGTGAAATTCAGGTGACCAAGCATGCATGCCAAAGCTTTGCATCTAACATAGCCTCTGAATCATGTACTGCACATGCTTAATCATTCATAGATTTTTCATAGTCTACAAGCTTATACAACCCACGACATACAATGCCTGAAGCAATAATCAAGTCCCCATTTAACAGATCATGAACTATACATCCATCATCAACAAATTTCACAACCAAGACAATCTTGGCTAAAGGTGAAAGTGATAACATATTTTTCTTGATCCGTAGCACAAAATAAAGCAAGTGACAATGTAAAAGAACTACCATCAACAATAGTCAAAATGACTCTACCAATTCCCATCACAGGATAAGGGGATGTAGCTCAGTGATGAGTAGCACCTCCTTTAATGTCAATCCGGGGAGACGTGAGGATGGTATGAAGACCTCGAGCAAGTGGAGGCACAAGTGCGTGAGTGAGAAGCACACAAACATGCACACACATACACACACACACGCACACACGGCAAGACAAAGAGTGAGAAGCAATGGAGTTCTTAGATTACTTTCAAAAAGCTCTTATAAGTTCGTTTCAATTACAATCTACCCCCAAAAATGAGCTCTCTAGCTCCTTTTATAGTTTTTGACTAGCTTTGGCCCTGTTCAGACCTAGTGTCCGGCCTAGTTAAAAATTAGGTTCCAGGGTACAAAAAGGTGAACATGGTACTTACAGGGGTTATTAGTGATGAGAATCACTTTTAGCTGGTGTAAAGGTTTTGAAAAATTAAAGGTTGCCTTAGTGCTAGATCTGCGTGAATGCTCGTACTTGCTTCTTCATGAGGAAAATTATTGGCCCACTTGCCAGATCTTCTTTGACTGCCATGTCTGCTTGTGCTGTCCCTTCGCTCTAACTCTCTTCGTCTTGTGGCTCCTTCGGTTCCCTGACTGCTGCCAACACCCCCCCCACTCTCGCGTCTGTCGCCCCTGACAGACCCTTGTCTAGAGGATTTTTGAACATAGTATTGGACGACATCGGAGGCTAGGTGGTGTTCTTCAAGTCGCAAGCTGCGTGCTAGATCTGTGAGCAAATCATCCCAATTCACAGGTCCGGGAACATCTGGATGAGGCACCCTCAATTGTTCTGAGTAAATAGTTCTCTCCACAGCAAATAATTGGAGGAGATGTGATGGCCTGGGTATAAAGATTTCCGAGTGGTATTCCCAGAATCCTGTGATGAACATTTCCTCAAATGTCTGTTTAAAGCAAGTTGGGAGGTACTTGATTCTGGCGTGCCAAGCATATATTACTTCAATTGATGGGGTGGTACTCATATCGTACACTAGATCCTGGTTTCCTGTCACAAAGCCTGCTCCTGAGAAGTGGGGGTCCTTAATGTTCTTAAACGTCCTGAAAGTGATCAGCATTAATTCGAATATTTTCATACACATCTGGGCCATCACATCGGGATTATTGCGTAGCCGAATACTCCAATGACGGATTGTAGAAATCATGTAGTTCACCGTGGGGGGTCCTCGTGGAGGTGCTAGATAAACGTAATTTAACCATTTTGCACAGGCTTTGATGTCTCTGACGGCAATAGTGAATTCAGGCCAAGTGCGTCGTCGAAGAACTCGAATGTAACAAGGATTATATTTAATAAACAACGGCATATTATTCCAGGTTCGGACCATTTCAGGATATGTTTCCAAAAGCCTGATTCTCTAGGTGGGTTGATGGATGGACCCACGTGTAGCACTTTCCGGTATATCATCTGGACCAAATTGTGTAGCAAATGTGGGAGGCTTGCCACATTGTCGTTGAATCTCCGCGTTGTAATCGGCCAAAAGTATGCAGTATGGCACATATTGGTCATTATTGGTGCCGATCCATCTATGATGAGACATGCTTCTGAAATATTCTGACTTTATGACAGTTTCTTCTAGGTTTGCTAGTGATTGGATCTGAATGGCCACCCGTTCTTCGTGGGTGTTCGCTGTCCTTTCCAGTGTCTGAAGCCACTCGGGTGCTTCCACTTCCAAGGTGTCTAGTCCCTCTGAGGTTCGTCGCCCGCCTGGCATTGGCATAGGAACATACGGTTCTTCGTACGAATCATCTACCTCAATAGGGACCAACTCTTCTGGCTCTGGTTCTACCACCGGAGAGGGCTACCTCTCGTATGTCAGTAACCTCTTTTGTAATTCTGCTACCTGCTCAGTTAAGGCTTTTACTTCGTCGGAGGTAGAGGTTGATGGGACACTCTTCGGTTGTTCTTCCTGTTCCTTGAGTCTGCTCTGTAGTGTGTCACATTCTCTTTCCAAGTCATCATGGGCTTCCAAGAGATCTGCATAGCTTTCCAAAATGGTTTTCATCGTCTCCGTGGGAACTGCTTTGAACTGCTCTGGATCTATCTCGTGGGGGGAGCCTTCCATTGCCGCTTCCAGATTCTCTTCATTTTGTTTTTGCAGTCTTTTATTCTCTTCCAGTGCTGTGGCCATATGTTTCCTGAGTAGCGCCAAGTTACGTCTGACTCGTAGGTTATCCGCCTGGTATACTTCGAGCAAGGCTTCTAGTTGTTTGACGTCTGATTCTGTCGATGGTTGGGGTGCCTCCAATAGTGTTTGGTGAGCCTGCTCAAGCGTTGTATAACGTTGATTCACATCTGCATTTTCCTCTTCCAGAATTTTAAATTGCCTTTGTAAGTTCTGGTGATGTGTTGTCAGTTGTTGATACCGGTCGTACAGAGCTCTGTACTCATTCTGAAGCTGATATACACATTGATTTAATGCTAGAAATATGCTATTTACATTAAATGATGCTGGGAGGGGTGAAGATGCAGGGGGAATGGGGGCGGGAAAGGGAGTTGTGAATGATGTGGATGCAAGTGGAGATGTGGGTGGAGGGGGTATGGGAGATGGAGGTGGCATGGGGGGAGGGAGCGGTGCAGTGGCAGGAGATGTTTCCATAGTGTCAACTGTTTGAGTGACAGTGTAGATGGGGGTCGTGGGTGGGGTGGATGTGACGTTAGTGAAGAGAGTGGTGAAAGTGGGCATGGTGACTCCCCCGAATTGGATTCCCGGAGAGAGTGGAATTCCCATGACAATTGTGGTGGTAGTGGACGTGGTGGTGCTAGTGTCATGTGGTGGAGTGAGTTGTGTAGTGAGAGGTGGGGAGGGTGGTGACCGTGGTGCTTCCTGATGTTCGTCTGCTTGCGTTGTCTCTCCTGGTGCTGATACATTGATATGAATTTGTTTCCCGGACCTCACGGCACGAGCGGGAACCCTTTTCTCAAATCTGTGAATATAGGCCATTGCCTCATGAATGGCCTCATCCAATCCTACTGCATCGGCATGTAGGTTTATGGACTCAATGAACATATCGTCCACGCCTTCCTCCGCTAGCAACTGGTTCATGAGTTTCTTGCCCGCTTCCAATGATATTTTATGCTGTTCTTGAACTAGTTGCATGGTTCGATACAGTCTTTTTATTTGTGCCGAATACGTAGGGGCACTTGCCAATTCTAAAAGTTCATCATATTCTTGTTCCTCATAGGCTTCTTCCTCTTGTTCGGTCTCTTGTTCCTCGACGTCGACTTCTACCACTTCTGGTCGGGTGGGGGCTGCTGTTGTTGTATGGGGTTGTGGTTCCTGAGCTCGCTCTGTTTCCGTCTCGAGATTGGAGTCGTAGATTAGTCTAGCCACTTCTTCATCCGTGAGATCATTGAGAGTAAAGCCCTGTGGAAATTCCAAATCTGAGGGGATGGGTGGAAATACCGGATTGGGTCCATCTGTACTTGGTCTTGGTAGCCGGATGGTGAATGGCCTAATGCATCGTGTCTGGGGAGGGGTAATTTCTGGTGTAGTGGTGGCTCCCCTTGGTTGAGCGCAGGGTAATTGTACTCCCCCTCTCATCTTCTTTGATGGGGGACCTGCCGCTGATAGCCTTCTCTGTTATTCCTGGGCCCGGGGCCATATGAGTGCCCGCTGAATAGGCACGTCATAGGCCAGACATCGGTAGATTATCTTGGTTAGAGCACAACATCCGTGAAGCACATTTTTCTGCTTCTTGTTCCACCTTTGATGGGCTAGGTGAATCTGACCTATGATCCAATGTGGTACATTGATGGGGAGGCTTTCTGTCTCTGCCAGATACAAGCTAAACCATATTTTCTTTGGGGGCATGGTGAATCTTTCCTAGGCGGGGAAAGCAAAATGCTGCATGACGGTCCGTAGGTGAAGAGCAATGATCGGTGTCATCGCTACCATATCCTTCAGCTTATTAAGATCTTTATGTTTCATTCTACCTGGAACCATTGTTTCCTTTTCCGTGGGGATGTGCATGCCATACATGCCCAATGCTTCTCGTACCAGATTGAGGGTCAGCTTGAATCTTTTAAGCTCATGACCCGGCAGCAGTGAGGGTAACACAAAGGTGTTGTCGCCTCCCTTGGCCCTGCTTGGCGTGATGGTACTGATAAGATACGAACAACGTAAGAAATCCGGTTTTGGTAAGTGGGCCCTGAAATAACTGTCAAAGCCGTCTTTGGTCCATACTGAACGCATGACTTCGGCGTTTTGATAGCTCTCAAACTCGCACGTGAAAAAATGGTAACGTCCCCATTTACCATTAAACTCCAATTCAGCTTCCCAGAAATAGGTTCCATCACCCAATGGTCCAGCAACATCACTGAACCAATGAGCGTGTTTGCCCACTTGAGAGGTGTGCCCCTGGGGAGGGTCCTGAATTGGGAGCACATGCACAGCTTGAAGTTATTGCGGTCTTTCGGTGAGATGGGGTTCGAGGAGGAGTGTTTCTATATCCACAATCTGTGCACTGGATCCGGCTTGAGAACTGGCACCTCCGGCTTCTGCCATGGCCCTGCTTGCTTGTTGGTTCTGTGAGAATATAGAACCAGGTGTTAACATTGTAATGGACAGAATAAACCCGTTGTTGTCCCTCTTACAACATTAACATGAGGTAGATGATGAGTCAGTGGTTAGTAAGTGCACGATGACAGTGTGTGTAGTTAATGCCTGGTTAGTCCTAGGAGCTAGATGGAAAGGTGCGCTGTCTGACTAATGCAGTTAGTAAGTGGAGATGAATTCACAGATTGGGGTCGGGGGGTTTATTACAAGTCTTAGGTTGCCAAACACCATAAATGGCTTTTGGTCTTGGTTTTGTGGAGATTCGGGAGGGTTGCATGAGTAATTCTACTGGGAGTTGTTGTGTCATTGGGACCCATTTACGAGTGAGTCTGTGCGTGCTTCTAGGTGGCAGTGTGTTCAAGTGCATCAGACAAGAGTGGGTGGCGGTTGCTTGAGCAAGTGAACTATGTCGTGTAAGATGTGAATTGTGTGGGACTAGTTGAGCTCGCAAGCAAGCCTTAGGCACCCAAATTTGTCTTGATTGTGGGTCAGCCTTCATCGACTTCTTGGGTACCCAAATGGATTTCACTTTCTCAACAGAGGTTTTAGGAGTCTTCTTATTAGCATCAAGTCGTTGATTACTAATAGGAAGTTGAGACTGTTGTTGCGACTTCGTTACGGCTGGCAGCTCATCTTTCCGCACCCATATTTGTTTCATCGGCTGAGTTGTTCTGCTTCGCGCGTTCTTTTGATCTCTCGCCCGGAGAGTCTTCAGTGATTGATCTGCCTTTAGTTGCTGCCTCCTTCTGGCCTTTGGAAAAGAAGGGAGTTCCATTGTGGTTTTGACTCCCTTTTTGAGATCTTCATTCTTCTGCATCACATAGCCTTGGACAAGAACACCATAGTCAACTTCATGTGTGCCCCTGGAGGGACCAGGAGTCCGTGTCTTTTCTAGTTCCTTAAGTGCTCCATTATTTAGCTCAATTGTAATTCTAGTCTGATTCACCCATACCTGAAGAAGTCCACTTCTTAGGTTTAAGTTGACTGCTTGGTCATAGATCCAGTCTTGACCCAAGACAAGGGGCTCAGTGAGGTCCTCATCTTGACACACTAGTACTTTAACTGTCATTGCCTCATCATGAATATAGAGGGGAAGTTCCACCTCGCCCATGCAAGGGGTTTCCACGCCTCCCAATCCTATGAGATATGCTTCCACAGGATTGACAGTTAATTGCAACTCTTGACAGTAAGACAATTTAACAGCACTAGTGGCTGCACCTGAGTCAATCAAGGCTCTTACAGTCCTTGCACTCTTTCCTTGTCCTATATCTAAGGTTATGAAAGGACGTCGATCGGTTATCTTATGTGAGCTAACACCTGAAACTTCACACAAAGCCATGTCATATCTTTGATCTGCATATGCATCTTGCCTAGGGTGCTCTCTACCTTGTCTTCTTAATTTCATTCTCCGTATGCGCTCTAAGGCTTCTGCTTGAGCTTCCTCTCGGATTCGATTTTCTTCCTCTTTGCGTTTCTTAGCAGTATTGAGTCGACTTAGCATTTCCTCCGTGAGGGGTTCCTGATACAACTTGACTCTGCATCCGCTAATATAGTTTGGGAGAACATCACCCTCTAAAGTGGCTAGTTGTACTGCTCCACTCGTGGAAATCCTATTGATGATCATAGGTCCGTAGCCTCTCTTTTCTAGCTTCCTTGCATGTTGCTTCAATGTGTAGACTAAAACTAAGTCGCCTGCCTTTAAACCCTTATCCTTCACATGGGCATCAAAGTATGCCTTCTGTCTCTTCTTAGCTGCATATATCCCTGCAGCTGCTCTCAGCCTTGTTTCTCCTAATCGTTCAAGGTCAAAAAGTCTGGAGGAGAGTTCATGACCTGTCCATTCATGCTCTTGTGCCACTTTCAATGTAGATATCAAAAAGTCTAAAGGTAGCACAGCATTTTGACCAAACACCATTTGAAAGGGAGTGGCTTGGAGTACCGTTTTGTAGGCGACTCGGTATGCCCAAACAGCATGATGTAGCTGTTTGTCCCAATCAGAGCGTTTATTATTCACTAATTTCGTCAGTACATTGCATAAGATCTTATTAGTGCTCTCAGCTTGTCCATTAGCTTGAGGGTGATAGGGGGCAGACTTCTTATGTATTACCAAGAATTCTTGGAGTAGGTTCTCAATCACTTCGTTCAAGAAGTGAGTGCCTCTATCACTTACAAGTTCTATAGGTAGCCCATATCTTGTGAATACATTCTCAAACAAGAATTTAGCAGTTGTTTGAGCATCGTTCTTCGTCGTGGCTTTTACCTCTACCCACTTAGTTAGATAGTCTGTTGCAACAATGATATATTCTGCATGGGAACCCTTAGCTGGGGGATTAATAGGACCTACGAAGTCTATTCCCCACTTAGAGAATGCACGTCCACCCATCATAGGTTTCAGTGGCATCTCGTCTTTACGTATAGGATACTGAGTTCTCTGACAGACATCACATCGTTTCACATAGGTATGTGCATCCATGTGAAGGGTAGGCCACTAGAAGCCCGCAAATAGTATTGCCTTGATCACCCGATCTGGTCCAAAGTGTCCTCCTGCTACAGCTTAGTGAGCAGTTTCCAAGATCTTAAGATATTCACTTTCATGGACACATAGCCTCAGGTAACCATCTTTACCACGCTTATATAGATTATCACCAATGAGTGAGTAATCCAGGGCTTCTTGTTCTAAACTCCTTTTCCTAGCCAGAGCCATGTCTGTAGGGAATGTTTTTGTCCTCAGGAAGGATACTAGAGGTTCACTCCAATCTGGCACTATGGATACTTGATAAAGAGTGGCGTGTTCCACAGGTGGTTTAGTGCAGCAGATTGGGCATTCCTTGCACAACTTTTGGACATCAGCTTCCATAGTTGGCCAATGCACTCCGAATCTCCTTAGTGTTTGTAGGGTTTGTTGCTTTGAATAGTGTTGCTCTAATGCACCTACATGTGCTAAATGCAACCATTTATTGTACTCGTCCTCTTCCACACAACAAGCCAAGATTCCTTGATCTGTGTGCTTGTACATGCTTCCTGCCATGATGTGGTACTTTTGAGCTTTCACAACCTCTCTATTCTGTGTGTTTACTACAGGATGGTTAGGCTCGTATGTCAATACTGGTACCAATGGCTTAGCCCACTGCGGTACAACTTCCAAATTAAACAAGTAAGCATCAGGAAGGTCATCTGATACTCCTTGTGGGGCTTCTCCCGATGTGAGCCTAGAGAGATGATCTGCTCTTAGGTGAGTTCTACCTTTCCTTACCACAACCTCGAAATCGTACTCCATTAGTAAGAGAAACCATCTTACTAATCTTCCTGTATTGCATGGCTTGTTTACAAGATATAGCAGTGCCTGATGGTCAGTAAAAAATTTAAACTTGTTTGCAAGCAAGTAGTGTCTAAATTTCTTAACTGCATATACCATGCCTAAGCCTTCTCTCTCCGTAGTGGTGTAATTTCATTCAGCTGCATTCAATTGTCTACTAGCGTAGGCAATTGGAAGATCCATGTTACCTTCACCAGTAGGTTGTGCAAGCACACATCCAATGGCATAATTGGATGCATCCACATGAACATGGAAAGGCTTATTCCAATCTGGTGTGGTCAAGATTGGTGCTGAACATAATCTTCGTTTAAGCTCCTGGAAGGAATTCTCACATTCCTTACTCCACTCAAAGTTAGTCAGAAGTCCATACATGGGCTTTGCAATGACAGCATACATGTGAATGAACCGGCGGTAGTAACCACAATGCCCCATGAAAGCTTGTACTTCCTTGACATTATTTGGCCTAGGTAGCTCTGCTATGGCTCTCACTTTCTCTTCGTCAGTAGATATGCCATTCTTTGACACTATGCGCCCTAGAATCTTGCCTTGCCTGACCATGAAAACACATTTTTCTGGGTTTAGGCAGACTTGATATTCTCTACATTTGTCAAAGATTTGTCTGAGTTCAGGAATATGGGTTTGTCTAATGTTGGAATGAGCACAAAGATCATCAACATAGACTTCTAAGTTCTTCCTCAGGAACTCCTTAAATACATGGCACATTAGTCTCTGGAAGGTAGCTGGTGCATTGGTAAGCCCAAATGGCATTACTCTAAAGGCAAAAATGCCCCATTCTATGGCAAAGGCTGTCTTATGCTGATCCTCTGGAGCTATGGCTACCTGATTGTAGCCCAAAAATCCATCAAGGAAGCTGTACACTTCCTTGCCTGCCACTCTTTCTAAGAGATGTTCTGTGATGGGAAGCGGATAGTTATCTCGGATTGTGGCTGCATTGACCTTCTTTAAGTTAATGCACACACGTAATTTACCATTCTTTTTGGGCACCACTACGATGGGGGACACCCACTCAGTGTGCTCAATTTCATAGATAAATCCAGCTTCAACCAGCCTATCTATCTCTTCTTTGATCTTAGCAGCGTAATTATCGTTATATGTATAGGGCTTTTGCTTAGAGGGTTTAGCATCTGAGGTCATGGGGATAGTGTGTGAGCATATATTAGGGTCAACACCTTTCAAATCCTTGTAACTCCAAGCGAATACATCTCTGTATTCTCTTAGAAAGGCTATCAACGCATGCTCTTCTTCCTCTGTTAGGTCATGGCCTATGTACGTGCATCTCTCCTCTCCTTCTTCTAGTGCCACTACTATTTTCTTGGTGGTTTCTTTGTTATCATAGGCCTCTCCTGATTGTGCCTCTCGTTTAGGCATTCTTATCATGACCCTCCTGTCATCTATCTCATACTTCTTAAAATTTTCCGGGACCTCAAACAAAGATTCTTCCTCTTCCAGTGAGACTTCTCTCTTCTTTCGTTTCTTTCCTTCTTCCTTCGGGGTCACATGTGTGGCTAATCTTACATCGTTTGTAAGCTCTCCATGTCTCTGGGGTTGAAATTCTACTTCATGGAAGTATTCTTCATCTGATGCAAATGGTGGGTCCATAATGATTGACTCTAGATCGGAGTCACTTGCATCCTCAAATGCATCAGGGCTGGGTTCACACTCTTCTAACGCTGCCTCTCCCATGATTGGCTCTATGGAGAAGACTGAAATGTCATAGCCATCTTCATCACAGTGAGGTGTCCATTTTTCTTCATTGATGGCTACATCCATGGTTGCTAAAATTTCTGCCCAGCCGTGAGGTTCAAATTCCTCATCAGGAAAGACCATAGGTGCATAGGCTGGGTCTTGAATTGGTCTATGGTTTTCTTTTGCACCTACCTCTCTGGCTTTCTCTCTCTTCTCTTCTTCTACTGCTACCTTGCACATCCATAAGTGGGTGTCTTCATGCATCCAAGAGGATCCTGACCCCATGGAATGCACCGATTCCGTATCATCTTTGGCTCTATGGATGGGATTCCATTGGATAGGAGGTACATCTCTATGAGAGTAATCTTTAAGATTGACTTTGGTCGTAACACCCAAGTGCTGTAGGTACAAGGAATTGGTTCCCCAGTCCTGTACCACTTGCAACTATCGCATAAATGGTCTTCCCAAAATCATCTCATAGGCATGATTTTTGCTGAAGTCACATATGGCAAATGTATGCTCAAACTCGACACCACAAGCGGTGAGAGTTATTCCTTCTAGCAATCCTAAGGGTCTCTCAATATGACCATCGGCCATCTGCAATTTCATTCTCGTTGGCCTAAGTGCTGGCTTGCCCCAACGCTTCCAGAGGGAAGTGGTAGCAATTGCAACTCCTGCACCTGAGTCCAAAATTGCCTTGGTGGTGTACTCCTGGTAGGTAATGGGAAGAAAGGTGTTCCCTTCTTCACCTTCACACATGTCTCCTATCTTGTCCAAGGGTATCTCTGGCACTGTCCTATGTGATCCTACCTGGGAACGAGGTTTTGCTATCTCTGGTACTTGTTTGGCGACATGTTTCCATAATTCAGGTCTAACCTTAAGTAGCTCTTCTAACTTGAGATTGCACTGCACTTTGGTGTTCTTCACTACCTCTGTGTTCCTAGGTATGACTGAATCTTCGTTTCTTACCATGACTATAGGTGCTCTCATGCAGGTGGACTTTGCTTCCCATGGGCCTGTGAAATGGGGTAGTTCTTGTAAAGAATTAGACTCAAAGTCTAATCTTTCTTGAGATTGGGTACTCTCCTGCTCTCCATAAATGGATGGGATGTCTTGTGGGAATTGGTCATGTGCATCATCCACAAGTTCAATGGGAGGAGGGACTTCACTTTCCTTAGCCCATTTGTCTTCTTGAATCTCGCGTAGGAATTCTGGTGTGAACCGATTCATAGAAGATGATGTGTCCGGCTCCGTAGAGTTAGGCACATAGGCTTCAGGCACATAGGCTTCTTGAGCAGGAATGCTTACTCTTTCACTTGCCTTGCCCTTGTGTTGAGAGGCTGGTTCCTTTTGTGATTGTGCCATTAGATTCTCTATTCTTTCTAGAGAGGGGGGGTTGTCTGGTTCAGTGGAATTGGCCACATAAACTTTTGATGGGGGATGGGTCATGTTTTTGCTTACGTTCTCACTTTCTTGATTTTTTTCTTCCTTGGCAGATCTTGCAATTATGCCCTCTAACTTCTCTAGAAGTCCATCCAAGTGTAATTGCGTCTTGGATGAGTCCGAGTAATTGAAAAGGCGACTGGCTTCAAACATAGTCTGAGCCAATGCGACCATTTTTGCGCAAAGCTTGGTTCTTTCTATCTCTAGGTCAGCTCTAGGGTAACACTTGTCATGATCCATGACATTTGGCCCTTCTTGGATTCTGGCCTAATATGCTTTAAGCATCATGTCTATATCTTCAGGAATGGGATCAGCTAATACTGATCCTACTCTTGGGGGTGGTGGAATCGTATGAGGTGGGTGGGAAGGTGGCAGATCGGATGGCGATGGGAATGGTGGTGGTGGGATAGTGTGAGAGGGAGTTTGAGATGTGAGTTCAGTTATCCTGGCTTTGGTTTCTCTTATGCTTTCCTCAAGTTCACTCATCTTTTTAGCCCATTGTCTTTTCATCCTTTCCCGACTATCTTTCCACGCTATAGTCCTTTTCTTTGTTATGCTCTCGGTTTCACTAACCTCTGGGTTCTTATCCTGGTTTACCCCTTGGTTCTGCTGCAATGCCTAAGCTCTAGTCACTACCTGTACTGGTGTAGTGGACGTCACACTTCCTGTGGATTCTACCACCAACCCAATAACGTTAATAGGAGTGATTTTTGGCATATTATTAGGATTCTTAGGGCAATCTCGTAAGAGATGCTCCTTTCCACATTCTTGGCAAAAGCCCTGAATTGTCACTGACTAGGGTTGCGTAGGTGGAGGTAAGGGACAATCACGAATGAGGTGATCTCCTTGGCATCTGTAGCACGGTCCTCTAGGGAATGGGGGTCTTACCTGCCTAAGTTGAGGTCTAGGATTGGGGTTTGCATACATGACGTTTGTGTAATCTGACTCCCAACTAGGTTCATTTGGCTCTTCACTATAGTAGGACTCACCATGTTTAGGAGATTGCATGTAGTAAGCATGGGGACTATCGACATGTGTAGAATCAAAGCTATGGTCACTAGAGTCACTTTCAGAAAGCAGTGGTGTTATAGGGACTATAGCTCTATTCAGGTTTTCTTCTACTGCTGCATATTTTACTGGGATCACGTTAGCTGGGGCAGGGGGTTGTTGAGCTAACACTGGCTGAGGCCTTTGTTGGTTTTGGTATGGTTGTTGATAAGGTTGTTGTGGCCTGCCATATGGTTGTGGAGGGTACGGGTTCTGGTATCTTCCCTGCTAAGGGTATGGCTGAGGGTAGGGTTGCCTAACAGCCTGCTTATTGTAGGGGCAGTCTTGCGCGGTGTGATTGGTGTACCTTCGTTCTATGGTGCAGTACTGGCTACTAGGATTAACTTGGGGTTGAGCCATAATGGGACATACATTCGCCATGTGGTCGCCGCCACAAGTATAGCACCTTTTCAAAGGGGCAAACCTTGGGATTTGTTTTCTAGTTACACCTAATTTCTGAGCTACTTTCTCTGCAAGTTCCTCGATTGACGTGGATTGCGTGGAAGAGAGGCTAGAGGCACTATCCGAATCTTTGTATATCTTGGAAAGCTCTAACTCCTCCCCTAGGTTGTCCTCAATGTCAATACACATGCGTACACACTCTTCTATGGTCCTAGGGTCCTTCAAGTACACATATGATCTTAATTTGGTACTTAGCAATCCATCCAAGAATAAAGCCACTTGCTTGGCTGGTATGGGTAACTCCGAAACAGGGCATCTTTCAAGATATTGCCTAAATCTCCTTCCTGCAAGTCTCACGGTCTCTTGCGGGGTTTGCTTGAAGCTGTGAATCAGCGAGGAGGTATTATGCCTTATGCCACTCTTAGAGAATTCAATAATGAAAGCCTCTAGGAGTTGTTCTATGCTCCTGAGCTGCCTCTCATTTAGTGGTTGAAACCATGTCAGGGCAGTGTTCCTAAGGGTCAGACCAAAGGCATTGTAGTGCGTGAATAGATCCTCCACTTGTTCAGCTCTCAAGACTTGCCTGAACTCGGCCACATGATCGTATGGATCTCCGGTGCCATCGAAGTAATTCTTCATGGACTTAACTATCTGAGTTGGTCTCAAAGTTCTTGTGTGCTCTCTAGGTCGTGGTAGAGGGAACTCATCCGCAGGTCTTTGATTCCTGTGAGCTCTAAGTATCTCAGGTTCTACTCTATTTGTTTCTGTCCTCGTTCTTTCCCTCTTGCCCACTGGGTTGGCAAAGCTTACTTCTGGTCTATCTCTACTTCTGTCTCTTTGCATTCCATGAGCTTGGGATGTTCCAGCTCCAGGGTGACCATAGGATACATTCGATCTTGGTTGGGAAAAAACGAATTCACCCTTCCAAGTGTAAGCATGCCTATCATTTTCTGTCACCACAAAGATCCTCTCCGAAGCGTGATCTAAGTAGGTCACTCTACCTGGGCTATCAGGATCCTTAAACTCATAGATCATGATAGTTCCTATATCCATTGGCCGATCAGATTTATACCTCCAAAAGGCTTTGTCAGTCTCTCGGTTCAGAAGCAGATCTATGCTCTTGTTGTCTTGGGGAACCCACTCAGGTGTGATAATCCTAGTGAGAACAGATTTGCCTCGGGGGGTTCTAGGTTCTACACCCATGTTTCCTTGTTCCAAGTCACCTAAGTCCGCTTCTGAGATTACGTTCCCAAATTCATCTGTCCTATCTCGGTGACTGGTAACTACGTATATGGTTCCTTCCTTGTCCAGGTATGCTCCGTTTTCAAACTTGACAGCTGGGTGCTCTAGTCCTATGGATTGGTCAGGGTTTTTAATCTGGACCACGGATCTTCCCAGGCCGTCCTCATAGATGCTAGCACCTAATCGGTTGGTCCTAAGGTATTCCAACTGTGTTTTGTAAGGGCCTTCTACCCTGTGCAAATATGCCACACTTGAACTTCCGGTAGGTCTGTCCATGCCTTGAGACATCTCTGATTCACTGGTATCAGAGCTAGGGTAATGCGAGTGGTGACTCAACTGCTGGGCCCAAGACCTTGCAGTATGATTGACACTAGCCTCTGAAGACCTAAGGCTTTGTCTCTCTCTTACTAGGTGTCGTCCTGATCGAAGGTTCATATGCCTAACTGATTAACCCAATCTTTCCAAGTACAACCACGTTTCTGAGTCTTTTTGTATCGGTTACTTGGTTCTTTTTATGTTGATTATCGTGTTTATACTCTTGTCTGATATCACGTCATTAGGAATACTTGAATTTAATTTCGCAATTTAGTTTGGTCGTTTCACGTTAGGTTCTTTTCCTTTTAAGGTTGTCGTTCGCACACACACAGGTTATCTCTTGACTTGCACTTGATTTCTTAGATAGTCTTTGATTTATCTCGTGCCTATCGTTGCCTGGAATTACTTCTAACACTACCCGCACTTAGCCTAAACTAAGAATTGACAGAGGGTGTTGCGGGTTTTCCAACCTTGAGTTCCTTTCCTTGTATTGTTGCCCTGGTGTGCCCGGGACGCGTGTTCCCAAGCCTGCACTTACTCTTGCTTGCGTACCCTTCGCTGCTCTCAAAGGACCTGTAAAAGGCCCACCGTTAGCTCAAGACTTAAATTCAAAAGACCAAACCAAGCACTTCCATTCATGTAACACCACCAATTTGCACTATGATTTTTTTGGACACAACTCTAGAGATCCCTGAACTTTGTTCCCCCTGGGTATGGTCAACTTCCAAATACCCTATCTAATATTTCTGATCTTAATTCAACCGTAACCAGTCGATGTTTTTGTTGTACTCGCTGCGAGCTTTCCAAAAAAACAAAAATCAAGGCAAACGGATTTCGTATGAGAAAGTTATGCCAGTTCAAGTTTTTGGGGCTAAAACCGGATTAAACTAGGTTAACAGGAAAACAGGAATTCTGGAGTTACTTGGGTCATGCCCTCGTAATGCAATACTACACCCTTGTGTTTATCCCACACTTGGCCAAAATTTAGACCACTATTTTTGCCTTAAAAATTTGACCTAATTTGCCCTCCTAACGTGTTCGCAAAGTCTGTCGGTCGCGATTGATAGGTCAGTCGCGATCGACGTGTCGATCGCGATCGACGTGTCGATCGCGATTGACAGGTCCGTCGTGGCTGTCAGTCGCGATTGACTGGTCAGTCGCGATTGACAGGGGTTACGAAAAGTCAATCAGTCATAGTCAAAGGGTCGTTGACTCTATCAGTCGCAATTGATGGGTCGATCGCGATTGACAGGTCGGTCGCGAGTCGTGGTCAAACAATCGTTGACTGTGTCGGTCGCGATTGACAGAGCCATCGTGGGCTGTCAGTCGCGATTGATGAGTCGATCGCGATTGATGGCCTGATCACGATTGACACGTGTCACGCGTATGGTTCGTCGGTCGTGGTCAATCGATCGTTGACTCTGTCGGTCGGGATTGACAGAGCCGTCGTGGGCTGTCGATCGCGATTGACTGGTCGATCGCGATTGACAGGTCTGTCCATCGTGGTTTGTCGGTCACGATTGACAGAGCGATCGCGATTCACAGAAATCTGAGGAATTTCAAGAAACTAAACACATTTTTGGGAAGCTCTAAGCCTGTAGATCATGGTTTTGCACTTTGTTTGGTAATTTGAGCGTTTTTTCTGTCGGTCGCGATTGACAGAGGTCGGCGACACACAGACAGTTACTTCGAATTCCGTATCTGTGCAGAGTGCTGGGGATGATGATGTGACCTGTACCTGCAAGACAGCTCAAGAAACATGCAAAAACAGCACACACAATTTCGCTCTCTCGCTCTCTCTCACAAGTGAAATGAGGGAAATGAGGTGGAGAAGGTGATATAATCAAAAAACTGAAATTTTCGCGATGATGGAAATGGAGGTGGGAGATGGTGGTGATGATGATGGTGATGTAAGAAAGAGAAAAATAGGAAAAGTAAAGAAATTACCTACAACGCCAACGTCTCCAATCTACATCTTACCATCACACGCTCGTCCTCAAAGCTCGATCCCCGGCAACGGCGCCAAAATTTGGTGTAGCTTAGTGATGAGTAGCACCTCCTTTAATGTCAATCCGGGGAGACGTGAGGATGGTATGAAGACCTCGAGCAAGTGGAGGCACAAGTGCGTGAGTGAGAAGCACACAAACATGCACACACATACACACACACGCGCACACACGGCAAGACAAAGAGTGAGAAGCAATGGAGTTCTTAGATTACTTTCAAAAAGATCTTATAAGTTCGTTTCAATTACAATCTACCCCCAAAAATGAGCTCTCTAGCTCCTTTTATAGTTTTTGACTAGCTTTGGCCCTGTTCAGACCTAGTGTCCGGCCTAGTTAAAAATTAGGTTCCAGGGCTTATTAGAGGGCTCAAACGAGATCTAAAAAATATGAGAATTGGCTGGTAGATACTTCTAGAGCTCCTCAAGCTCAAGGACTCCTTGGCTTGCACAAAATGGAGCTACAAAAAGGTGAACATGGTATTTACAGGGGTTATTAGTGATGAGAATCACTTTTAATTGGTGTAAAGGTTTTGAAAAATTAAAGGTTTCCTTAGTTAGATCTGCGTGAATGCTCGTACTTGCTTCTTCATGAGGAAAATTATTGGCCTACTTGCCAGATCTTCTTTGACTGCCATGTCTGCTTGTGCTGTCCCTTCGCTCTGACTCTCTTCGTATTGTGGCTCCTTCGGTTCCCTGACTGCTGCCAACAGGGGAGTTGTTGGCACATGTGACAGTATTCTGTGTAGGGGTAGGCTCAAGTGAAGTGAAGAAAGTGCACTATGAGGTAATATGTTTGGGTGCAGAACTATCAAAGTACCAAACATTTGAGTCTACTACAAAAATACACTATTCAGAAGAAGGTGGGTCAAAATTGGAAATAGTAGTAAACACTCATTCTTCATTCTGCACTAGACTAGCAGAATCTGTGTTTTTTGTAGAGGCCTCTTCAAAAACCATTCCAACCTCTTTTTTCTTTGCTTCTTTTGTAGCGAGATTTGGACAACTCTTTATGACATGATCATTTTCTTCACAGTACTAGCAAAACAATTTTTACTTTTTTGTTTTCTTTTCATCTCTATCATCCTTCTTTGATTTTGCAAAACTAGTAGATTTCAACTTACTAGTAGAAGAGCTCCATTTACCTTTGCCCTTCTAAATATCTAGGAAAGATTGATCTACAACACGCATGATGGACCTATTCTGCCTAGACTGATCTTCCTATAGTAAAACAGAGACAAACTCCTTAAATGTTAAGGCATTTGGATTTCCCTTCATCATCAAATGAAAATTAGAAGCAAAGTTGTGGTATGAATTGGGAAGACCATTCAAAACAGTCTACACAAGTGAGTTATTAGGCAAGACTTCATTAGAAGAAATCAACTCTTCCTTCAAATCGTTGATCTCTGTTAGAAAATTGTCCATAGAAGCACCTTCATTCATATGCTCACTCTCGAACTGTTTTTAGAGGTAAGCAACACAAGCCTTGTTCCTAGCCTAGTACAATGTTGTAAGTGTATCCAAAGCATCCTTAGCTATTTTGGAAGAGCATATGTGAGGAATAATGGCATGTTTGACAAACAAGGCTATCAATGCATGTGCTTCAACATCTTTGCCCCAACAAATTTGCTCTACAATAGGTCGATAGAAATTGTAGCACGAATAGGACTCTGCAAAATATCACCATCTTCGATGCCATCTCCATCAGATTAAGTACCTCTAGTTTAGGTGAAATAGGAAGTTTACACCTTGCCTAATATTCCATAGTCCTTTTGCGACGAATACATGACACATCATATAAGCCCATAATAGGTAATTCCTGTCATCGAACTTATCCTCAGCAGTGAAGATACGGAATTCATCAATGCTTTCAGCCATGGCCACTCACTAAAATACCCTAATGCAGAAAATTGGCTATATCTCAAAAAGTTGAATAGAACTATCTTGTCAAATTCTACTAAACTTATAGCACACTTCGAGATTCTTATACTCGCCAACCAAAACTTGTATATATGTTTGGCACAAAAAGACAAAATAGCCTGCACAAGCACTATGATAGTGCATTTAGAGGCCGAAACGAGCTCAAATCACAATTTTCGAACCACAAAGAGAATCTGTTTTGATCTCCTAATCACCCTGAGTATGCTCAAAAAATTTCATATGATTATGAGACTGTGACTTGAGGGGTGATGATGATGCCCTAGATGGTGGTGACCTACTGTAGAGGAGGTACTGGGGTATCCGCTTTTAACCAAAGTAGAGAATGAAAATTAATCACGTCCAGTACATCACCTACTCAAGGGGGGTTCTCTTTAGGGAAGTATACCCTTTAACATTTCTGTGAGCAGGTAGATAACACGGATTGCACAGTCGTAAATACTTCAGAAAATATGGACAACCAATGACCAAGGAAGACCATACACTTCTTGATTCGAATCGGACGATTACAAGGTTGGGCAGAGTGATGCTCAAAAGTGCAAGCTTAGGGCTGACAAGCCACCCTAAAAGTATTAACTCCAATACAACATATCAGCATAAGGGACCGCTGATATGCAAGCTAACTCAGAGCAATACAAATGGTAGAATTTCTCAAGAGAATAGAAATTAATCAACACACTGACTCACAGAAAAGAAAATAAATCCAAGCTACTCTCTTACACTATAGTGCTCATAGCCCTCCACTGAGAAGCCTACCCTCTGTATCCACACTACAGAGTAGCTCCTACAATAGGCTTGAAACCACCAAGTGCAAGAGAGAACTTCTGCACGTAAACACCCGAAAAATGTAACTCCGAAAAATGTACCCCCAATGAGCACAAACCCATTGTTTTTATAGGCCCCAATAGGCCAAGAGAGCCTTGCCGAATCCTCACATCCACTGATCACGCGCCGGTTAATTATCCCAAATTGAAGGGGTAGGTCAATTATTCCCTTGATTTGAATTGGCTCCACAAAAGTAGGTAGTGGTCGTGAAGAGTTGGCGGCGATTACTTTCACTTTCCACCATTCCACTTTAATTTCAAGTCCTAATTATCTCCAATGATGACTGATAAATGTTGAGCACACTGAACTCTCGGACCAGAAGCAGCTTCCTCCTCCTCTTCCTAAGCCTCATGCATTGGTTGCTGTTGTTTCCTTCTCATTTCTTCTTCCATGTTAACATTTTGCAGGATGATTTCCTCACATTCATCAAGCTCTATATCTGGCATCTTCTGAGATGGCTTGGAAGGAGGAATTGTCTCCAGAATTGTGTGGGGTTGGATGTGTAATGGTGCGGGTGTATGTGTGTGTATGTGTGTGAGGGGGGGGGGGTGTGTGGGGGGTGTGTGTATGTCACATGGTGTGTGTGTGATTGTGTGGGGGTGTGGTGCATGTGTGTGAGAGAGTGCATGTGTCTGGATGAGGTCATGCATGTGTGTGAGTATGAGTGAGTGAGTATGTGCGGATGTGTGTGTATGTATGGATGTGTGTGTGTGTGTGCATATGTGTGATTGTGCATGTGTGGTGTGCGTGTGTGTGAGGGTATGTGTATGTATGCATGTGTGTGGAGGGGGCGCATGTGTGCAAGTGCTGGGGGTGGGCGGCAGGTGTGAGAGGGGAGGTGTGAGGGGGCAGGGGGGTGGCGGGTGTGTGGGGTGAAATGGGGGAGGGAAGCGGGGGAGCGGGGTGGGGTAGCGGGGTGGGGGTGCGGGGTGGGGTGGCGGGGCGGGGATGCAGGGTGGGGTAGTGGGGTGGGGGAGCGAGGTGGGGGTGCGCGATGGGGTGGCGGAGAGGGGGGAGAGAGAGAGAGAGAGAGAGAGAGAGAGAGAGAGAGAGAGAGAGAGAGAGAGAGAGAGAGAGAGAGAGAGAGAGAGAGAGAGAGAGAGAGAGAGAGAGAGAGAGAGAGAGAGAGAGAAGGGGGGGGAAGGCATAGCAAGGTGGGGTGGCGGGGCGGGGGTGCAGGTTGGGGTAGTGGGGTGGGGGAGCGAAGTGGGGTAGTGGGGTGGGGGAGCGAAGTGGGGTAGTGGGGTGGGGGAGCGAAGTGGGGTAGTGGGGTGGGGGAGCGAAGTGGGGGTGCGGGATGGGGTGGCGGAGAGGGGAGAGAAAGAGAGAGAGAGAGAGAGAGAGAGAGAGAGAGAGAGAGAGAGAGAGAGAGAGAGAGAGAGAGAGAGAGAGAGAGAGAGAGGGGGGGGGGGGAAGGCGCAGCAGGGTGGGGTGGCGGGGCGGGGGTGCAGGTTGGGGTAGTGGGGTGGGGGAGTGAAGTGGGGTAGTGGGGTGGGGGAGCGAAGTGGGGTAATTGGGTGGGGGAGCGAAGTGGGGGTGCGGGATGGGGTGGCGGAGAGGGGAGAGAAAGAGAGAGAGAGAGAGAGAGAGAGAGAGAGAGAGAGAGAGAGAGAGAGAGAGAGAGAGAGAGAGAGAGAGAGAGAGAGAGGGGGGAAGGCACAGCAGGGTGGGGTGGCGGGGCGGGGGTGCAGGTTGGGGTAGTGGGGTGGGGGAGCGAAGTGGGGTAGTGGGGTGGGGGAGCGAAGTGGGGTAGTGGGGTGGGGGAGCAAAGTGGGGGTGTGGGATGGGGTGGTGGAGAGGGGAGAGAAAGAGAGAGAGAGAGAGAGAGAGAGAGAGAGAGAGAGAGGGGGGAAGGCGCAGCAGGGTGGGGTGGCGGGGCAGGGGTGCAGTGCAGGTTGGGGTAGTGGGGTGGGGGAGCGAAGTGGGGTAGTGGGGTGGGGGAGCGAAGTGGGGGTGCGGGATGGGGTGGCGGAGAGGGGAGAGAAAGAGAGAGAGAGAGAGAGAGAGAGAGAGAGAGAGAGAGAGAGAGAGAGAGAGAGAGAGAGAGAGAGAGAGAGAGAGAGAGAGAGAGAGAGAGAGAGAGAGAGAGAGGGAGAGGGGGGGGGGAAGGCGCAGGAGGGTGGGGTGGCGGGGCAGGGGTGCAGGTTGGGGTAGTGGGGTGGGGGAGCAAAGTGGGGTAGTGGGGTGGGGGAGCAAAGTGGGGGTGCGGGATGGGGTGGCGGAGAGGGGAGAGAGAGAGAGAGAGAGAGAGAGAGAGAGAGAGAGAGAGAGAGAGAGAGAGAGAGAGAGAGAGAGAGAGAGAGAGAGAGAGAGAGAGAGAGAGAAGGGGGGGGAGGCGCAGCAGGGTGGGGTGGCGGGGCGGGGTGCAGGTTGGGTTAGTGGGGTGGGGGAGTGAAGTGGGGTAGTGGGGTGGGGGAGCGAAGCGGGGTAGTGGGGTGGGGGAGCAAAGCGGGGTAGTGGGGTGGGGGAGCGAAGTGGGGTAGTGGGGTGGGGGAGCGAAGTGGGGGTGCGGAATGGGGTGGCGGAGAGAAAGAGAGAGAGAGAGAGAGAGAGAGAGAGAGAGAGAGAGAGAGAGAGAGAGAGAGAGAGAGAGAGAGAGAGAGAGAGAGAGAGAGGGGGGGAAGGCGCAGCAGGGTGGGGTGGCGGGGCGGGGGTGCAGTGCAGGTTGGGGTAGTGGGGTGGGGGAGGGAAGTGGGGTAGTGGGGTGGGGGAGCGAAGTGGGGGTGCGGGATGGGGTGGCGGAGAGGGGAGAGAAAGAGAGAGAGAGAGAGAGAGAGAGAGAGAGGGGGGGGGGAAGGCGCAGTAGGGTGGGGTGGCGGGGCGGGGGTGCAAGTTGGGGTAGTGGGGTGGGGGAGCGAAGTGGGGTAGTGGGGTGGGGGAGCGAAGTGGGGGTGCGGGATGGGGTGGCGGAGAGGGGAGAGAGAGAGAGAGAGAGAGAGAGAGAGAGAGAGAGAGAGAGAGAGAGAGAGAGAGAGAGAGAGAGAGAGAGAGAGAGAGAGAGAGAGAGAGAGAGAGAGAGAGAGAGAGAGAGAGAAGAGAGAGAAGGGGGGGGAGGCGCAGCAGGGTGGGGTGGCGGGGCGGGGTGCAGGTTGGGGTAGTGGGGTGGGGGAGCGAAGTGGGGTAGTGGGGTGGGGGAGCGAAGTGGGGTAGTGGGTGGGGGA
The DNA here is from genome assembly GCA_020310875.1 of Ceratopteris richardii. Classification (NCBI taxonomy): domain Eukaryota; kingdom Viridiplantae; phylum Streptophyta; class Polypodiopsida; order Polypodiales; family Pteridaceae; genus Ceratopteris; species Ceratopteris richardii. The sequence continues at coordinate 174,683,473 of CM035412.1, forward strand.
GCGAGGTGGGGGTGCGGGATGGGGTGGCGGAGAGGGGAGAGAGAGAGAGAGAGAAAGAAAGAAGGAGGGGTGCTACACCTACTCTAATACAAATTGTTGGAGTTCTAGGTTTGCAGAAGCATGTGAACAACACAAGGAAGAAGAAGAAGCTTTGAGCACAACACACAATACTGAATGTTTTACCACTAGAATGTACAAAGATATGTAACCCATCAGAGCAATAGGTGTATATAAAGGATCAGGGAAAAAACCTTCTAAAGAGGGAAAAACATGTCCCAACAATCCTAGTGTGTTCACACACATCATTACCTAAATATATCAACACATGACTAGATATGGAGGGAGGATCCTGATAAAGACTAATAGAAGGAATGAGGGAGTAAAAAATCAGCAAGTCTTCATGAACACTAGTAAAGAAAGGTACTTGGTCATGTATCACCTGCTATTACTTGGATCATCACTCACGAAGTCCTTGATTCATTAGATGAACTTTTTTATATAAGTCATCTACTCTTGCATGTCTCCCTTGTAAGCACACACATCAAATATTTACTAGCTTTTATATGATTCTTCTAGGCTCATACATTATCTGACATGTCAGTAATAAGCACAATGTAATGCATTCATATATACAATTTAAGAATCAAAAGATTTTGAATTGCAATGTTTCACTTATTTATCATTCAATACTTTGATTGAACTTGTACATATCCATCATCTTCCGTGTTGCCACTCCAAATCCTTGTCTTCTACTCTTTATTTGGTTTCATAGATCTTTCCTAAAAACAAAGTGAAGAACATCAGTTATATAAATTTATATTGGCGAAATCTACTTTGAGACATTATGGAATCATTGTTAATCAGATTTCTCTTTATATAGCATTCTTTCCCTTTGAAGCCATCCATAGAATCTATGCTTGTGAAGAAGCCACTTCTAGACTGCATTTCATCATATAAACATTCTTAAACAATTTGAATTTCGAGAAAATACATCTCATGTCTTTATCTATCATTTTGGGCATCAATATTTAGTATATGATTTGGAAACATATGGAATGCATGAATATAGTTTTTTAGGATAGGTTTTCTTATTCATAATCTTTCCAAAAGCAGTGAAAGTACTCGAGGGCAGCTACATACATAAAGGTATGAGCCCCTAAAGTTTGGAATAATTCTAGTGGGGGTGTGCTTAAGCTAGGTGCTATGCCGTATAATTTAATAGTCGTATCTACTATGCAATACAAACTCCTAGTGTTCATTGTAACACATAAAAACCTCATACATATACAAAGAAATCTAACTTTTGTACAAACTAGGAAGTCAATAAATGATTATTGTAGGTACACTTTCTATAAAAATCAATAGATCATGTTGATTTGATTTTTTGATAGAGCTTTCAAGCAAGCTCCAGCCTTAGGGGTTTATGTACCCTTTGAATGGATACCACTTGGAGAAATGAGAAGCAAGATACCAAGCACGAAAAATCATAATCAAATTTCAATTCGAAAGCCTCCTCATAATAATCAATTTCCACTTCTGACAGTTAGATGTGATAAACCCAATAATTAAGGAAAATAATTCCCTATCCTTTAGGGAATCCTTTTCAAGATCATATACATACAAATGTACCTTGAATTTTTAAGATCCTACACGTGGAATATATCATGGAATTTGAATAAGTGGGTACAACCCTTACTTAGCAAGCCCCTTGCTTGCCTAGGGAGTTTCACTAGAATTGGAGTAGGTATATCTCTCTCAAAGATTTCTTTGTGTAGGAGCTAAATAGCTCTCACCTTGAGCAAATCTTCATTATCATTTTGTAACCATTTCTTTGTAATCTTTGGGTTTTTAGAAAGCTACTATGTCCGCAAAATTTGGTCAAAAGCTCATGTCTGAATTCTTCATATTAAGAGATAAATCCATTGAGAAGTGAAAAACGACTTCTTTATGCATGCCTAGCAAAGGAAACAAATGGTTTCTCTTGGAGGTCTTGGTTCTCTCAGTACAAGTAAGAATTTTGAGTGAAAGAACAAATAGGTCATATGTTTAAGTTTTTTTGTACAATAAATCTTGGGTTTGATTGTTAATAATCGAGAGAATGAACAATTTAATTTTACAAAGATATCTGTGAGTATACCTTTGAGGCCATCAATGCTTCAAAGCTGCATAGGGAATGTGTTCGTTCTCCCATCAGTGGTATCAAAGCATTTTGACATATAAAGACATTCAAGGAGGACTACAAGTAGCCATTGAAGAACTCTAAGGAAGGTGAGTTGTTGATTCCTATAGAAGGGAACACAACCAACTCAAGGGAAGTCTACTAGTGAAGAACCACATCATCTCCCACATATGTTTGATACATGTGAAGTAGAGAGGTAACGTTGTTGTTGCCTTTCACTCCACTTCTTTCAAGGGGATCTTGGTGAGTGCATTAGATTACAACATGTCAGAGCATAGCACTCATAGAGAAATTAGATAGAAACAATTATTAGCCATGGAAGTTTAGAATGTCTAGCTTTGTCATGGGAAAGGGCCTCTCGGATCTCATTAGTGGTGTAGATGCTTTACCTAAATCAGGCCACATTACCAATCCTAATCACTTATAGAGCTTAAGAGAGTGGCGTGAGATAAATAAAATATTTATCTTCAAATTATCAGTTTAGTCTAGCAATGCCATGATAGGGTATATAGAAGACCTTTATACTTCTTATCAAAGTATGGGAAACCCTAGAAATCTTTTACTCCACAACCCAAGAGAGAAAAATTTAACTGAAGAATGAGCTCAATAGCTTGAGGAAAACACCGAGTAGTAAATATAAATGATGGGAGTTTGAAACCATTTGGATATGTACCTATAGAGTACTATCTAGATTAGTGAACAACAATCCTCTATAATGATCAGTGGTTATATAGGGACACCATTTTATACTCTTGGATTTCAACTCCTATATCTCTAACCAGTAATTATTGATATTTCCTCTGGGATCATAATCTTATCCATTAGAATTTAAAAAGAAATCATTTCAAAATTTGCTCAACATAATTCAAAATATCTTAAAATCTCAAAATTTTTAGTTTAAAGCAAAAAATAAACAAGATCTCTAGAATATAGTTATAAAGGAATTTGGGGAAGCAAATTTACCCCCTACTCTCATGGTTTTCTTGAACGTGGAGGTACAATAAAATTTCTTGCTCAAATTTTACAAAAATAAATTTTGTATTGATTGATAAGAACTAAATACTAACAACTTAGATAATTGCAAATGCATGCATATTTCACAAAGATATGTGCCTATCCACGAACAAAGTTGAGATGCATCGAAGTAAAACACATTTATTAAGTACATCATTATATAACTATATGGTTGAAAAAGACATGTATTCAAAGAAATCTTAACTAATTTCAGAAAATTAGTTTTATATATATATATATATATATATATATATATATATATATATATATATATATATATATATATATATATATATATATATATATATATATATATATATATATATATATATATATATTCATAAAATTCTTTCTCTCTTTCATTTGATTAAATGAAATATAATTTCAAATGTCTCATATTCTTACAACTTAGCATAAACAATTGCCAAATTTGGATCTTGAACATCAAGTTAATGTGTGTATATGAAACAAAATAGAAATTGGGCCTCATTGATGTTCGCTAATAGAAGGAACTACACATGTAAACTCATAAAATATATGCATTTTCTCATGTATATGCATATGAATAAATTCTTTACTCCGAGATTGAATTCAAGAGCACAAATGGGGATGTGTAAATGAACCTTTGCATTTATACAAGTAATGAGATGAAAGGAAAGAATTTATAACATACATACACGGTCCCCTCTACTATTCAACAAGCATCTATTATCTAAGTTTCCTTCTTTGCATTCTAAATGTGAAAATGCAACTAATGCTGCATTGTTCCAATTTAAAAAATATAATCTTAGTGTATCAGGTTGAAATAAATGTATTAATTATGACTCAAGAAGCCATAATACTCCTAGAGAGTCTTATGTTCTTAAACTATCTTCTTCTTGTTCTTCTTGTTCTTCTTCTTCTTCTTCTTCTCCTCTCTCTCTCTCTCCCCTCTTTCTCTCTTTCTATCTCTCTATTTTTATCTCTTAGAGACCCTATTGTCTATAAATGTAACATATAATTGATCATGTTTCCTTTATTGATTACCCTACATGAGAGAATATCATGTTTCACAACATCCCGTACTCTCTTAACAGCTCAAAGAATCTCTCTACCTCTCTCTTTGTCTCTCTTTGTCTCCCTAGCTCTCTCTCTCTGTCTCTCTCTCCTTCTCTCTCTCCCTTTCACAGAGACACACACATGATTTTGGTATCCATATCATCACTTGGATATAATTTACATCTCTCTTATGTTATAAGAACCAAGATCATGTTTCTCTTTGAATATCAACATGTTATTTCCTTTTGAACTGAGATTTCTTTCTCACCTTTTAAGATCTTATGTGTGTAAATCAACTCTATAAATCTCACGTCTTCCTCTTATTTGGCCCTCCTTTCCATGAAAACGTTTAGAAGTTGATGAACAGAAACATGAAGTATGTGGTGGGAAAGCCACAATGATTGGGAAAATAACTTAATTCTTGAAGACCAATGCTACAGTTTAAGAGTGAGAAAAAGCATTGTCACAACTCCATGATAATTTTTTCGTTGATATAGGACACGTTAATGGACACACCATCACATAGTTTCTTAAGCACTTCGAGATAAATTGTTTATTCTTGGATAAAGATCTAGAATTCATGATGGACAATGAAAAAGGGAATTTCCATATGTATGTTAGCACCTCAATAGCATCTGCATCACTAACCACTAACGTGAGCCTTGGAAGGAGATGAAGCGTGCTCTTCTTAAAGTGTTTGTATCAAGTGACATTGATAAGGTAACAAGAGCTCCATCCTTACAAAGAGTTCAACCACGTACATGACGCCCTTGGAGGTTATTGTAGAGGAGGTACTGGGGTATCCACTTTTATAGAAAACAAACACTTCCAGTACGTCGCCTACTCAAGGGGGGTTCTCTTTAGGGAAGTATACCCTTTAACATTTCTGTGAGCAGGTAGATAACACGGATTGCACAGAGTAGTGAATGCTTCAGAAAATATGAACAATATATGACCAAGGAAGACCATACACTTTTTGATCCGAATCAGATGATTAAAAAGTTGGGCAGAGAACTCAGAACAATACAAATGGTAGTATTTCTCAAGAGAATAGAGATTAATCAACACACTGACTCACAGAAAAATAACCCCAAGCTACTCTCTTACATTATAGTGCTCATAGCCCTTCACTGTGAAGCCTACCCTCTGTATACACGACAGAGTAGCTCCCACAGTAGACTTGAAACCACCAAGTGCACGAGAGGTCTTCTACACGTATACGCGGACCACTGTATCTCTGAAACTTGTACATGTACTCCTGTGTGTGTCGTCGTCGTCGTCGTAACCCAAATGAGCACAAATCCTTTGATTTTATAGGCCCCAATAGGCCAAGAGAGCCTTGCCGAATCTTCACGTCCACTGATCACGCGCCGGTTAACCACCCAAAATTGGAGGGGTAGGTCAATTGTTCCCTTGATTTGAATTGGATCCACAAAAATAGGTAGTCGCTGTGAATGGTTGCTGGCAATTCCACTTTTACTTTTAACAATCCACCCTTACCCTTTCACTTGCCATCAGAAATTCCCATTTTGTTTTGTTTTGTTTCCTCTCTTATTTAATCCCCGGTACTTGAATGAAGCCGTTAAGTCTAACTGCGTATCCCTTGACCAAGTGCATTTGTCATTGCACGAGCAGCATTACCAACCAAGACGCCTCGGCAACTTCTAGGGAGACTTTCAATCGAGGCATGTATTTCTCAACACATGCTTCGAACTCTGTTGCTGATGGGATAGCTAGTAGGTCTTTAGGTTGAGAATCCTTTGTCCATTTTATAAGAACTGACATTTCATCATTAGGTGTGTGAAAGCAGCCATACCCACTGTAGAATCACCTCTCTGGGAGAAAAGTGATACAAGGAGGGGGAAGGGGAGGCGCTCGTGGGAGTGTGAGGAGGGGGAAGGGGAGGCGCTCGTGGGGGTGTGAGGAGGGGAGATGTGGTGGGAGAGAGGTGGCCCGCGGGGGTGTGAGGAGGGGAGAGGTGGTGGGAGGGGGGTGGCTCGCGGGGGTGTGAGGAGGGGAGAGGTGGTGGGAGGGGGGTGGCTCGCGGGGGTGTGAGGAGGGAAGAGGTGGTGGGAGGGGGGTGGCTCGCGGGGGTGTGAGGAGGGGAGAGGTGGTGGGAGGGGGGTGGCTCGCGGGGGTGTGAGGAGGGGAGAGTTGGTGGGAGGGGGGTGGCTCGCGGGGTGTGAGGAGGGAAGAGGTGGTGGGAGGGGGGTTGCTCGCGGGGGTGTGAGGAGGGGAGAGGTGGTGGGAGAGAGGTGGCCCGCGGGGGTGTGAGGAGGGGAGAGGTGGTGGGAGGGGGGTGGCTCGCGGGGGTGTGAGGAGGGAAGAGGTGGTGGGAGGGGAGGAGGCTCGCGGGGGTGTGAGGAGGGAAGAGGTGGTGGGAGGGGGGTGGCAAGGGAGTGTGAGGAGGGAAGAGGTGGTGGGAGGGGGGTGGCTCGCGGGGTGTGAGGAGGGAAGAGGTGGTGGGAGGGGGGTGGCTCGCGGGGGTGTGAGGAGGGAAGAGGTAGTGGGAGGGGGGTGGCTCGCGGGGGTGTGAGGAGGGAAGAGGTGGTGGGAGGGGAGGAGGCTCGCGGGGGTGTGAGGAGGGGAGAGGTGGTGGGAGGGGGGTGGCTCCCGGGGGTGTGAGGAGGGAAGAGGTGGTGGGAGGGGGGTGGCTCGCGGGGGTGTGAGGAGGGGAGAGGTGGTGGGAGGGGGGTGGCTCGCGGGGGTGTGAGGAGGGGAGAGGTGGTGGGAGGGGGGTGGCTCGCGGGGGTGTGAGGAGGGGAGAGGTTTTGGGAGGGGGGTGGCTCGCGGGGTGTGAGGAGGGAAGAGGTGGTGGGAGGGGGGTGGCTCGCGGGGGTGTGAGGAGGGGAGAGGTGGTGGGAGAGAGGTGGCCCGCGGGGGTGTGAGGAGGGGAGAGGTGGTGGGAGGGGGGTGGCTCGCGGGGGTGTGAGGAGGGGAGAGGTGGTGGGAGGGGGGTGGCTCGGGGGGGTGGGAGGGGGGAAGAGGTGGTGGGAGGGGGGTGGCTCGCGGGGTTGTGAGGAGGGGAGAGGTGGTGGGAGGGGGGTGGCTCGCGGGGGTGTGAGGAGGGAAGAGGTGGTGGGAGGGGGGTGGCTCGCGGGGGTGTGAGGAGGGGAGAGGTGGTGGCAAAGGGGTGGCAAGGGGGTTGGGTAGTAGGGAGGGTGGGGGCCAGCGGGTCAAAAGGTGGCGGAGGAGGAGAGAGAAGGGCGGGGGAAGAGAGAGGGGGAGAGAGAGAGAGAGAAAGAAAAAGAGAGAGAGAAAATGAAGCATGAGATTGAATATCACCACCATCAACAGCTACCCAAATCCAACTCCAAAGGTAAATCATCTCTTCAGAAGCTTTGCATGATGTGAGCCCTAATGGAAAACAACTTGGTTGAAGGCCTCCATCTCCCATGCCATGAACCTGCCCCAAAAAGAGAGAGAGATAGCAATACAGAGAGAGAAAAGGAGGGGTACTACAGACCCCCACATCAAGCTTTTGCACCGTCCCTGGTGCAATTCCTTCCTTATTTTGCTTATTTCGATGAGATCTAGGTAAAGTGCAATTACTGAAAGAAGCATGATATGTACAAGGGGTGTAATGCTTCCATTTTGACCTAGTTCAGATACTTCTTCACCCTGGAGATGTTAACCAGGGGAATCCTTTTACCCTGCAGATCTTCCAGATGCACAGCGCCATGTGGCAATACTTTGATTACCTGATAAGGTACTGCCCATTTGGGTGCCAATTTAGTTGAAATTGCTGGGACCTGATGCACTAAAACCATGGACCCTTCTTGAACTTAATTCGATCTCAGATACCTGTCATGCAGTCTTTTGCGCTCTTCTTGTGTTACCTGAAGTTTTTGCATTGCTCCTTCTCTGTATTCTTCTAATGCCACCAATCTTTGAATGGGGGGGTTCAATTCCAATGGTTTTGATTCCTAGTTCCTTTCTGATAATGAACTCGAATGGTGCCAATGCTTCTTTCCCATATACCAACCGAAATGGAGTTTCGCCTGTGGTTCCCCTCTTTGTGGTTCTGAAAGCCCAAATTGCACCGATCAGTGCTAGCGGCCAGGAGCTTTGATGATCAAAAGCTAATTTGCAAAGCAATCCCATCAAAATCTTATTGGAACTCTCTGCTTGGCCATTTGCCCTTGGGTAATAGGCACAAGATTTTTTATGGAAGATTTTGTACCTGTCAAATATAAACTGGAGCAATTGATTTACAAAATGTGTGCCCCTATCACTAGTAATTTCCAGTGGGCAACCAAATCTTGAGAAAATACGTTTATACATAAATTTAGCTACTGTTAAAGCTGTGCAGTCCACAGTAGCTTTAGCCTCTATCCATTTAGTGGCATAGCATGTGGCCATCAAAATATACTTTTTACCTCCTGGTTGCCCAGTTGGGCTAATCGGCCCTACGAAATCAAGACCCCATCGTTCAAATGGGAGCCATCCTGTAGATATGACCAATGGTTGGAAATTCAATCTGGTTGGCGCGGGAGCACACCTCTGGCAGATGTGGCATTCTTTGGCGAACTTGATTGCATCTTTGAAAATATGAGGCCACCATAAACCTTTGTGGATGACTCTATGAGCCAATTCTTCCCCCTTTAGATGTCCTTCACTGTGTGCAGCTTCTAGCAAAAGATTTACCTCCTCTGGATAGACACACCTTCTCAATATATCATCTTCACAGTATTTATATAAATTTCCATTTATAGGCGAATATGCTTTGGTTTTTCAGGAGCAATCTTCTCTTTTCTACAGGTGTCAAGTGTTCTGGGATCTTTCCAGTAGTGAGAACATGAAGAATTTCATCATACCAGCCAGTTCGAATTGTTACTAGAAAAAGATTGCTATCCACCAATTTGTCATTAATACCTGTTGCCTTTTCTCTCATTGCCGTCCTGGACACTTGATCTGCCATGTAGTGCTCTTTTCCTGGCTTAATATGAATATCAAAATTAAATTCTTGAAATAGGAGTAACCATCTCCAAATCCTTCCAGCTACTCTAGGCTTGTTTATCAAATACTTCAAGGGCTGATGTTCGGAAATAACGATGAAATGTACACCAAGGAGATAATGTAGGAACTTCTTAAGAGCAAATACGATAGCCAAACCTTCTCTTTCCGTTGTACTTAATTTCTTTCAGCTTGGTTGAGTAGTCTGCTTGCATAAGAGATAGGTCTATCCACTTTGTGAGATGATGGTTGAGCTAGAAGTGCACCAACAGCATGAAGACTAGCATCTGTATGCACATGAAATTCCAATGACCAATTAGGAACACTTAAAAGTGGAGCAGTACATAGCCTCAACTTTAGTTCACAAAATGCTTTGTCAGCTTCAGCACTCCAGGAGAAAGGGATCTTTTTACTGGTAAGCCTTGACAAGGGCTTAGCAATTTCCGAATACATCCTAATGAATCTTCTGTGATACCCTACATGGCCCAAGAAACTTTGCACTTCCTTTGGGCTTTGTGGAATTGGCATAGAAAGGATAGCAGTGATCTTTGCCGGATCAACAGTTATCCCTTCGACTGATACTATGTGGCCTAGGAGAGTGCCTTTAGTGACCAAAAAATGACATTTAGCAGGATTTAACTTCGGACACTGCTCAAAGATTTCCTTTAGATTATCCAAATGATTATTGAAATCTTGAACTATTGCCCTGTTGTCTGTTCCTGAAAATACTGAAAAATCATCCATAAAAATGCGCAGAAATGAGATTAACCATTTCCCTAGTATGAGATACATAGTCCTATTGAAGGATGCTGGTGCATTCTTCAAGCCAAAGGCCATACGGGTATAAACATATGTGCCCCATGGAGTAACAAAAGCTGTCTTGTCTCTATCTTCAGGATGAATGGCTATCTGATTGTAGCCACTGAACCCATCAAGAAAACTATAAAGAGAGTGTCCAGCTACTTCTTCAAGCACCTGCTCTGTGAATGGCTGAGGAAAACCATCCTGAATAGTTACCTTATTCAAGGCACGAAAATCAACACATACCCTTATTTTGCCGTTTTTCTTTGGTACAATGACCATGGAAGAAAGCCACCGTGAGTGTTCTACAGGAACAATAATACCTGCCTCTTCCAATTTTGTGATTTCTAGCTTTACTACCTCTGCATACTTTGGATTAAGTCGGTAAGGCCTACTTCTTGCAGGTGAAGCTCCTTCCACTAAGGGTATTCGGTGTAATCCAAGCTCCTCAGGTATCCCTGTTAAGTCTTTATAGGACCATGCAAAGACACTTTTATAGGTAAAAAGTAGGGAAGTTACCTTCTGCAATAAAGGCGGATAGTGCCATAACCAAGCAGCCAAGTGAACCGTCTGAGGATTCTCTTCATCTCCAAGATTTACTTCTTGAACAAACTTTTCAGAATTGGACTCACTTGAAAGTTCATCTCCACTGTATGCAGGAGCAGAGTTCAATTTATGATCCACAATCTGTTCCTTGATCCATCCTAAGGGTATATTTGAGAATGGAAGTTCTTGAAGGTCACAATTATCTTCCCCAGATGCAGGCACAACTTTGTCTCTTTTTGGTCCTGTAAGCATAAAATCATTTGATTCCTCTTGTTTACCTGCCTTCTCTTTACATACCATCGTAGTGGCGCTGAGTGTTGAATTTTGATTATCTGTCTCAATTAGAGGTTTCTGTTCTTCAGGAGGTGCCTGCAAAAGATAAGCTTGACTTCCTTGCTTACTCTTTTCTATTTTGTTCAAGTGAAGAACATCAGTTTTTCCTTCTTCCCGTCCTCCTTGTGTTGCTTCTGCAAAATCTTCATTTACCTCACATATCTCTACTGTGCAGCATTCTGCACTTCCCATCATCCAACTTAATAGGGCCTCATCTTCTGAAGGCATTATCTGAGTTTCCATTGTATATCCAGTAGCCTTGTTGATGTCTGATCCTTCTTCCAAATGTATATGTAATTGATTGTTAGTACATGTGGAAATCCATAACTTGTTCTTTCCCCAATCCTGTAGAGCCTTTGCTTGCCTTAACCAAGGCCTTCCCAGGAGTAGAGGGTATGAGGTCTCCTGAGGCAGGGCAATAACAACAAAGTCTAAAACAAAATGACAACCCTGCACTATCATAAGTACCTTTTCAACAATGCCCACTGGTGCAACCCGACGTTGATCTGCTAAGGTGACTGTGAAGGGTGCTGCCTTTGTGGGATTGAGCCTTAGTTTCTTCATAGTGAAATCAGGCATCAAATTGATGCCGGAACCTCCATCTATAATAACACCTGCTAGAGCTTCATCCTTGATGAAAACGGATAATCCTGAGCTCTGATAATCAGCCAAGGGTGCAGGAGGAAAGTCCACCATAAAACCATCTATGCTAGGAGGTGGGCACAAGCATGCAGAATGTATAATCTTCAGCAGATCACTTCTTACTTTAGGATCTATCTTTATGAGTTGATACAGGCTAATCTTATGATGAATACCTTTCAAAATTTCTTCAATGTTCACTTCTTGCTTGCCTTCAGAAGTACTTGTTGGTTGATCTTTTAGCAAAGTAGTCGCCTTCTCATAAGCTTCTTCCATTTCTTCTTGGTCCTTCCATCCCACCCTCTTTTCTACAACTCTATCTTTGAGTCCTTGTTGTTCCTCCATTTGGGCTACTGCCGCTTGCCTGGCTCTGGTCATCATTGGCATGGATGAAGATGAAACAACATAAGATTGAGCGGTCATACCTTCTACTGGTGGGGAGACTCCAATCATGTGAATTGGAGCCGGACGACCTCTTGGGCAATCTCTGGTGTAGTGATCCTTAGCATCTGGACAGTGCTGACAAGGGGTTGCATCCTCTGGAAGAGAACACCTGTTCTGCATATGGCCATACTCCCCACAACGGTAACACATTAGGGGCCTATTGTATCTAGGCCGAGTTGGGCGGGTCTCTTCTCTATTAGGTGCATTAGAAGTGCTAGCATAATATGAATCTACACCTTGATGGTTACCTCGCTGTTGTGTCCCCTTAAGGTAGTAGCAGTCTCTTGCTTCATGACCCTCTTTGCCACAGAACTGACAACTGACTCTGTTAGGACAATTTACATTGGAATGTCCATTATTACTACATATTGCACACCAAACCTGTCTTCGTATGTCCTGGGTAGTCCGCAAGTCTTCAAGCTCACGCCTTAGTTGAGACACTTCATCCACATTATGAGTTGAGGGTGGCGGTATGACCTTCTCTTCTTGGCGACTTTGCTGCATCCTTAAGGCTTCCAACTCCTTCCTGAGTTGCCCGATCGGATCCAAATCGGATGCATAATTTGGTTGAGACTCTACTTCAAAATGTATTCTAGCCTCCTCAATGCGTGATGCAGTTGCAACAAAATCATCAAGTGTTGCATCCAGTCTGAGGGATTCCCAAAGCTTTTATTGAGATGACTTAGGCAGAGCCTTCTCAATCCATTTTTTGACTAAAAAATCACCTAGAGCATGAGGCAAACGAGAAACAAGTGCTTTAGTTGTAGTGTGCAATTCATGAAAGGATTCACCTGCTCGTAATTTTAGGTTCTCTAGCTGATCTAGAGCTCGTTCTGAGGAGTCGCTTGGTCGAAATGTCTGCGAGAATGCCGCTTTTAGTGCCTCCCACGTAGTGAAGTGCCCATCTGCATACTGGCTATACCATTTGTCTGCAAGGCCTTCCAAGGTAGATGGAAAGAGCACCAACATTGCATCCTCCCGGTTCTGCAATCCTCTTCCACGGCATAACGAGACGAATCTCCTCACATGGTCATCTGCATCTTCATAAGCCAATCCTTTAAATGTAGGAAACTTGATGTTCAACCTAGAGAGTAAATGGGAAAGATCCTCCACTGGTGCCGGCGCCTCTTCTGAAGTATCAGAGGAAAAATCTAAGGTTCTCCTATGTTTCTCTTTTGATAATGGTGTTACTCCCAAATCAATGGATAGATTCAAGGATGGTGGAGGAGAGGTAGGCTCACTGGTTGTAGTTATTTCTAACTTGTTGAGACGCTTCCGTTCACGATGAGACTCCTTATCCGCCCGCGTATTGATCATGTACCTACTCGCACTTACAATAGGGCGAAAATCCTCTCACAGAAATGCAAAGGTCCCACCGTGCGTGCCAAACTGTAGAGGAGGTACAAGGGTATCCACTTTTATAGAAAACAAACACTTCCAGTACGTCGCCTACTCAAGGGGGGTTCTCTTTAGGGAAGTTTACCCTTTAACATTTCTGTGAGCAGGTAGATAACACGGATTGCACAGAGTAGTGAATGCTTCAAAAAATATAAACAATATATGACCAAGGAAGACCATACACTTTTTGATCCGAATCAGATGATTACAAAGTTGGGCAGAGAACTCAGAACAATACAAATGGTAGTATTTCTCAAGAGAATAGAGATTAATCAACACACTGACTCACAGAAAAATAACCCCAAGCTACTCTCTTACATTATAGTGCTCATAGCCCTTCACTGTGAAGCCTACCCTCTGTATACACGACAGAGTAGCTCCCACAGTAGACTTGAAACCACCAAGTGCACGAGAGGTCTTCTACACGTATACGCGGACCACTGTATCTCTGAAACTTGTACATGTACTCCTGTGTGTGTCGTCGTCGTCGTCGTCGTAACCCAAATGAGCACAAATCCTTTGATTTTAAAGGCCCCAATAGGCCAAGAGAGCCTTGCCGAATCTTCACGTCCACTGATCACGCGCCGGTTAACCACCCAAAATTGGAGGGGTAGGTCAATTGTTCCCTTGATTTGAATTGGATCCACAAAAATAGGTAGTCGCTGTGAATGGTTGCTAGCAATTCCACTTTTACTTTTAACAATCCACCTTTACCCTTTCACTTGCCATCAGAAATTCCCATTTTGTTTTGTTTTGTTTCCTCTCTTATTTAATCCCCGGTATTTGAATGAAGCCGTTAAGTCTAACTGCGTATCCCTTGACCAAGTGCATTTGTCATTGCACGAGCAACATTACCAACCAAGACGCCTCGACAACTTCTAAGGAGACTTTCAATGGAGGCATGTATTTCTCAACACATGCTTCGAACTCTGTTGCTGATGGGATAGCTAGTAGGTCTTTAGGTTGAGAATCCTTTGTCCATTTTATAAGAACTGACATTTCATCATTAGGTGTGTGAAAGCAGCCATACCCACTGTAGAATCACCTCTCTGGGAGAAAAGTGATACAAGGAGGGGGAAGGGGAGGCGCTCGTGGGAGTGTGAGGAGGGGGAAGGGAAGGCGCTCGTGGGGGTGTGAGGAGGGGAGAGGTGGTGGGAGAGAGGTGGCCCGCGGGGGTGTGAGGAGGGGAGAGGTGGTGGGAGGGGGGTGGCTCGCGGGGGTGTGAGGAGGGGAGAGGTGGTGGGAGGGGGGTGGCTCGCGGGGGTGTGAGGAGGGAAGAGGTGGTGGGAGGGGGGTGGCTCGCGGGGGTGTGAGGAGGGGAGAGGTGGTGGGAGGGGGGTGGCTCGCGGGGGTGTGAGGAGGGGAGAGGTGGTGGGAGGGGGGTGGCTCGCGGGGTGTGAGGAGGGAAGAGGTGGTGGGAGGGGGGTGGCTCGCGGGGGTGTGAGGAGGGGAGAGGTGGTGGGAGAGAGGTGGCCCGCGGGGGTGTGAGGAGGGGAGAGGTGGTGGGAGGGGGGTGGCTTGCGGGGGTGTGAGGAGGGAAGAGGTGGTGGGAGGGGAGGAGGCTCGCGGGGGTGTGAGGAGGGAAGAGGTGGTGGGAGGGGGGTGGCAAGGGGGTGTGAGGAGGGAAGAGGTGGTGGGAGGGGGGTGGCTCGCGGGGTGTGAGGAGGGAAGAGGTGGTGGGAGGGGGGTGGCTCGCGGGGGTGTGAGGAGGGAAGAGGTGGTGGGAGGGGGGTGGCTCGCGGGGGTGTGAGGAGGGAAGAGGTGGTGGGAGGGGAGGAGGCTCGCGGGGGTGTGAGGAGGGGAGAGGTGGTGGGAGGGGGGTGGCTCGCGGGGGTGTGAGGAGGGAAGAGGTGGTGGGAGGGGGGTGGCTCGCGGGGGTGTGAGGAGGGGAGAGGTGGTGGGAGGGGGGTGGCTCGCGGGGGTGTGAGGAGGGGAGAGGTGGTGGGAGGGGGGTGGCTCGCGGGGGTGTGAGGAGGGGAGAGGTGGTGGGAGGGGGGTGGCTCGCGGGGTGTGAGGAGGGAAGAGGTGGTGGGAGGGGGGTGGCTCGCGGGGGTGTGAGGAGGGGAGAGGTGGTGGGAGAGAGGTGGCCCGCGGGGGTGTGAGCAGGGGAGAGGTGGTGGGAGGGGGGTGGCTCGCGGGGGTGTGAGGAGGGGAGAGGTGGTGGGAGGGGGGTGGCTCGCGGGGGTGTGAGGGGGGAAGAGGTGGTGGGAGGGGGGTGGCTCGCGGGGGTGTGAGGAGGGGAGAGGTGGTGGGAGGGGGGTGGCTCGCGGGGTTGTGAGGAGGGAAGAGGTGGTGGGAGGGGGGTGGCTCGCGGGGGTGTGAGGAGGGGAGAGGTGGTGGCAAAGGGGTGGCAAGGGGGTTGGGTAGTAGGGAGGGTGGGGGCGAGCGGGTCAAAAGGTGGCGGGGGAGGAGAGAGAAGGGCGGGGGAAGAGAGAGGGGGAGAGAGAGAGAGAGAGAGAAAGAAAAAGAGAGAGAGAAAACGAAGCATGAGATTGAATATCACCACCATCAACAGCTACCCAAATCCAACTCCAAAGGTAAATCATCTCTTCAGAAGCTTTGCATGATGTGAGCCCTAATGGAAAACAACTTGGTTGAAGGCCTCCATCTCCCATGCCATGAACCTGCCCCAAAAAGAGAGAGAGATAGCAATACAGAGAGAGAAAAGGAGGGGTACTACAGTTATGGACTTAAGTATTGCACGTTAAGAAGTGCGATTGTGATTTCCACCAAGGAGATCCACAACTCGAAGAGAAGGAGATCTTGAGAATTGCAGGTTAAGAAGTGGGATTGTGATCTCCACCAAGGAGATAAGTCAAACTGAAAATAAGGGAGGTCTATAGATTTGAAAATTGGGTGGCGTGACATTTGGGTAACTCCTTGTTTAACCATATAGAGTGATTTTCGAACCCATGTTTTTATATCAAAGATGCCTGTTCTCCTTGTTCACTATAAGAAAGAAAGGAAGGAAAGAGAGAAAAGTGATCTCCCTCTTGGCTGCATAACGGTAGCGTACCCAATCGCGCTTACAAGTGGGTTCTCTTTAATCTCTCAAAAAGGGAGCGAAGCCTTGTCTAAAACTCCTCCATGATGTCGTTCTGGCGAACCAAGTATTTCCTTCAGCTCGCTTTTGATCCATGAAGGCAGATCATCATATCGTGCGTTTGTTTTATTAAAAAAAATCCATACACAACAAATTCGTGAGGAAGATCAGCGGCCTTTATGGGCGTAAATTCTTCACATCTAGATGTCAGCCTACTTTGTCTGAACCGTCTGTGGAAATGAACGGAAATTGAATGCGTGTAGACCCAACCACTAGCCAATATATCGCACTTTGTAGAATCCCTTAGGATTTCCATCATTTCATGTGGCAATCATGAACGGGACAATACGTCCTTGGGATCTGATTGGTTTTGGTTAGCCCCAAGTTTAGGACCTCTACATTTTCCTCTTGTTTCAGATATGCATGTGCGTTGGCCTCTTCATTCAGACATAGCACATGCACTTTACGCATTTTTATTAAGTTGGAAGGGTTTGTGGGTAAAAGAAGTACAAGAGGAATACAGGTCTTATTCATTATTTAGCAGAGATAGATTTTCAAAGGATTTTTTCCCATTGGACAAAGCAGGGTTAGGATTGGGAAGCGGCACTACCTAATGTCCAAAATATATAAGGCGGCGAGCAGGGGGTTGAAGCACCGCCCCTGCCTCAAGAGGCAAGGCCTCAAGCCAGCTGAACTAAGCCGCAGCGAGATTTTCTTATTATGATTTTTCATATTGGCATTACTGTATAAAAAAAGTTACACATCTTGCTAGCTTGGCATTGATGTGAGATCAAATCAAGATTTCAAGTTTAGCAGAGACAGGTTTTCGAAATGGCCCCATCTCATCGACAGCCATGTGTGGCGGCGTTGATGAAGGAATGCTTGGAGTTTACTCACATAAGCATACATGCGCTATCTATTGTTGCCTATAGTTCCAGCTATCTCCAATGCATGCATGATGCAAGTACTCCAGCGTTAGGATACTATAAGCTTGTGCGCAAAGAAGATCAACCAGGTTCATTGCGGGGAAGCATAATCCAATTACTGAAAATACAATCTCTGAGTACGACATGGCCGCGTCCAACCTCTGATGCTTGTGAGAATCAGGTACTAATCCAAGAGATCTACATGAAGCGAATGACTAGTGAACAGAAGCACCTCAATTAATAGAATAAGATTTGTATACATTGCTTAAGAGTCGTATTCTTTGAAACCAGAATATACCAATTTCTCTATTTCTGAAGCTCAAAGATGTGTAGAGATCAATCTTCCTAATGTTTTTGCGCATTTCGTCATTGCCGCCCTTCAAAGGCCAAGTCAGAGGCAATCTAATGATTCATGCACGTAAGCACGCGACATTCATATCAAATGGTGAATCGTTTTCCTAATCCTCTACATAAGGAATGAAGAGACCAAGTCAGACGCACTCTAATCATTCATGCGTGTAAGCACGCAATAATCACATCAATTGATGAATAACTTTCATAAGAGCCTACAGAGCTAAGGATCTAGAATTGGCATTCAAAACTCGGTGCGAACAAGGAAACCCTGGATGTCTGATATCTTCAACCTCCATAGATGTGTCTCCTATCCGTCAACAAATCATTTGACGAGAAAACCTTATAGGCATCGCTCATGCCACGTGATAACCTCACCTCTATTACTATAGACTATGTTCGTGGCTGCAGCTGGACAAGGGAGTAGACATAGAGAGACGTATGCACGCTGAACAGGCTATGTGTCTCTAATCTTTTCATGTCTACATACCGAGGTCAAATCAGTGCGTGCTTTTCCGGAAGACACGCTCCCGTCAGCCTGCTTCCTGTAATAAAGAAACGACAACTTTTTCATGATTTAGTTACAAGCGTCAGAAAATGTTGTGATATCGAAGTTCGCAACTACACACAACCATATATCCGCAGGCTTATAGTTATTCATGCCTACGTTTTGCGAAATAGGAGTCTTGTTTCCCTCCCACCGAACGTCTTGCTAAGTAACTCTGTCCGGTCTCATGATTAGCATTCAGTAGACCACTGCATTCTGTATGGCGTGATGCGCCATTTGGTCATGATAGTATCCTCCGACATGGACGAGTAGATGAGCTTTCAAAGTACTCTCCATTGGAATTAAAGTTGTGGCAAGTTGGCCGGCACGATAACCTTGACGTGTGGTACTGCTACATCAAAGATCCCGTTATGATGTTCGAGTCAGATTGATCAGATGAAAAGAACCAAGAAAAATATTTGCTTATATTGATAAACGTACTTTAATCGCTTTTCAATTTCTGGTAGTGGACTTTAACAAGTTCTTCAATTCATGAAGTTTGTCATCACCAAGTTATGCACAACTCGGGTGGAGAATGGAGATGCCTATCGTTGTGTAGTGAGACCCCATGTTTTTCATGGCATAGTGAATTGCTATGTTAGTCATGGTGCAATGTCTACTCCCCCCCCGGTCAAGAAAAAGCTAATGTAACACGAAACAAAGAGGCTTTAATAGCTCTGAGCATGTTACAAGATCATCCTTTGGATGATGGAAAGAGAAGAAAACAGAAGTCATCGAGGTGAACCTTGAAGACTTCAAGGAAGTAAGACAGAGAAGGAGAAAAAGACATAAGGGTATTATTGAGAAGAATCCCTCTTGCATAGCTCTAGAAACAAATGTCTTTTGCAATGGCAAGAAGGGGTTTAATGACTTAGGTTACCTAGGGAAAATCAATTACTATGACTTTTCCAATGATGGAAAACTCCCAAGGATTTGACATGCAAGGAAGACAACCAAGAAGGATATGCACAAGCAAAGAGGATAGTTTCACCACCAAGAGTGAGGACAACGAGGACAACAAAACATCAATCATTGGATCCACAATTCTTGAAAGGATATTAGACTCACTTTTCAAGAAGATGTACACTCCCTCAAAGAAAAAGGATGATGAGAGAAATAAGTAAAAGAGGAATGAAGCCCCTCCCCATAATGAACTTAGCCTTTGATAATGATAATCATTTCTTTCAATGTTAGAGGGTTGTCTAACCCCTCAAGAGCAATTGTTATTGATCAAGAGAATCATGATAAAAGCCTAAACTCAGATTTCATCTATCTTAAAGACATAAAAAGTGATGTGGAGGGTCATCAAAAAAGACTCAAATGTATTTCAATGTACCATGCATCGAGGGGAAACAATGGCTCGACAATCATCATTAATAGTAGTTGTTTTGCTAGACTTACGGATACCCTTACATATAAGAGCAATCAATAGATTTGTGCTTCCTTTGAGGTCTTCAAAAATTCACCATTGAGTCACTATATGCTCCTAATATTGAATCAAAATCCATTGCCACTTGACAATCATAAGACTCTTAGAGAGGATGGGAATGGATGTTCATAAAAAGGATGTCTCACACTAAATCAAGATCCACCTAGATCTGGTGGACATCAAAGACAAGGGTGGTTTTTTCTTTGTCAAACCTCTAGTTAGGAGTTCACTTGCGAAAAGTTCGACTTGACATGAGCTATATTATGGAGAATATCATCAATAACTAGGGCCCCCTTTCTTGTCCCATTGTGTGGACCTTGTATTATTTGATCTCTATCCAATTGTGATTACATTCAAGTTCGTGTTCATTCACATAAAAGCTCCTTGGTTTTATGCCAACGCAACAACTCTCTCATTCACCTCAATCCGATAGAAGATTATCGATGCTTGGAATGGGGCCTTTGGCACACCTACCTTGCCAGCTAGATGTTGGAAGATGGTGGTCATGAGGACTTAATAAATCTTGTTCAAGACTCATGAGAATCTTCAAAACATTGGTCAACCAAGAAGAGAAAATCTTTGTCGCAAGATTGGGCTTCTTGGAAACAAACTAAAGAAAGTTCACTCTCAATACTAGAAAGGGCTCCAGAAATCAGAAGCATGATGAGATACAAAGAACAAATTCCAAGATAAAAATCTAGAGATATACTTTAACGACTATGGATGTGTGTATCAATGAATAGCGGGAAAATCAAGTTTGCAAACGAGATGGATTTTATCTTTTATAGTCGATAATAAAGAACTCAATCCTTGGGAAAGTCTCAATGAGCCATAGCACCCAAAAAAATTATTACAAATCTATAGGAATGGACTAAAACTCCACATAATTAATAATTGAGCCTAGTCCGTTTAAGGGCTCCAGATGAAGACTATTTTTGTGTACAGGAAGACCTCCTAGAAAATCAAGATAAGAAAGTCATGCCAGGGATGACCTATGAGGTACACGCAAAAGAGGAGTCAAATAAACAAGAGGGCTATAGCAAAGAAGAAATGAGATGAGATGCTATGGGTGATACGCGATTTGAAGTACCTAGATAAATATTTCACAAATTATGAAGTGGAGTTAGTTAAAAAGTGGTGTCAAATTAGGTATTTTGAACAAAATTCACACTTATGTTTTTGGGATAATTCTATGTTTTTTGACTCTATGTTTTTTGAACCATTCAAGCACTATATATTACTATATATAGTGCAATGAAAGCATGTGCTTATGAGGTTTTTATATATGATCTCTTCTTCTCATGGTTCCTTATCACTAGTGTCAATTATGTATCTCATGGATAACTCTTTTAAATCTGTCTCATTGCATATCTAGGAGTGGCAACGCATATTGAAGGTATGCATTGCACATTCAGAGCTTAACCACCAACATGATCCTTGGATGTGAACGGCCACCCAATGTGAGCAATGATTTCCTTGAAGAGACCAATTAAAAAGAAGGGAATGTTGAGGACCTCCACCTAGAAGGAATAGCAAAGATGCTTTTAATGTTTAGGTACAAAGTACGAGAACCATTTTAGAAGGCAAAGTGTTGTTTGCCAAATTTTCCAGGCTCTAGCTTGTGATGCTTGAAATGCAATTTCCTTATTTTTTTGAAAAATAATAGAATGTGATTCACCACAAGGAACTGACACTCGCAGATGACAAGATCCCATGGCAACCATTATTTTCTATACCAAAGCTTAAGGTGAAGTAATTCGAAGGCGTGCACCACACTGGACTCTCCTTCTCGAGAGCTCCACGACGATATGCTCAAAGTAGAAAACCGAGCTCTGGTCGCCACACACAGTACTACGCACAGATGTTGTAGAATACGCAGAAAACGCAGTACACAGGGAGCACGAAGACAGACTTCTTAGGTTTTACAAATGCGGTCGAACTTACAGTCTGTGACTGACCAGGCCACTATATGTTTTATTAAAGAACATATACAAAGAAGTGTCCGGTGGCCATTTGGCCTTTCACATGGACACTAACGGTAACAATCTCCCACTAAAGGCCAATATGGCCAGAGTAACTATGGGAGAAAAAAAGAAAGAATGATAAAGAATACCTGAGTGTAAGTATACAAACTATACCTCCCACCTGATGGGCATGTTACACAGTATACAAGTGACTGTGTAAGATCAAGAATCAAGTAACCCCCATCAAGTGACAACAGTGTCGAAAGCTATCCTGTGGTAGAGCTTTAGTCAAAGCATCTGCAGCATTATCTCGAGTGTGAACCTTCTCAAGAATAATGCTCTCAGTGGCTAAGCAATCTCTAATGAAGTGATACCTCACCTCAATGTGCTTGGTCTTTGCATGATAGACCGGATTCTTAGCCAAAGCAATGGCACTCTGACTATCACTGAGCAAGTGAGGTACATGCTGAGGCAAACCCATATCACAAGCAAGACGAGAAAGCCACAATGCTTCCTTACATGCCTCACTTGCTGCAACATACTCTGCTTCTGTGGTAGAAACAGCTGTACATTCTTGAAGACGAGATCTCCAAGAGATAGCACCTCCAGCAAAATGAAAAATTTACCCTGATGTAGACTTACGATTCTCTACACAACCAGCATAGTCAGAATCTGTGTAACCAATAATGGATGCTTTCCCTCTACCTAAGCATAGACACTTGTCCTTAGTGCCACTCAGATATCTCAAAATCATTTTGACCGCTTCCCAATGTTTCTTGCCAGGATTAGACATATATCTGCTCACAACTCCCACTGCAAATGCAATGTCTGGTCTCGTAGCTACCATAGCATACATGAGACTACCAACAGCAGACTGATAGGGAATTTTGGTCATGAATTCCTTTTCCTCATCTGATTTGGGGCAGTCATCCTTGCTCAATTTCTCATATGTGGGTAAAGGTGTACTCAATGCCTTTCCACCCTGCATATTGAATCGATGAAGTACTTTGGATATGTAAAGTATATGCATCTTTTACTCCTATCACGAGTAATGCGCATGCCAAGAATATGTTTGGCATCCCCCAAATCCTTCATATCAAATGTCTGACTCAACTTCTTTTTGAGAATTGACAAATCATAAGAGGACTTCCCAGCAATCAACATATCATCGACGTAAAGTATCAAGCATATCAAGCTGCCATCAGAACATCTCTTTGTGTAGAGACAATGATCCTCATTGCTCCGAGAATAGCCTTGGGACTTCATAAAAGCATCAAACTTTTGGTACCATTGTCTAGGAGACTGTTTAAGTCCATACAAGCTCTTCTTGAGCTTACAAACTAGACTTTCCTTGCCAGGAACTACATAACCCTCTGGTTGTTCCATATAGATCTCATCTGTAAGATCTCCATGCAAGAAAGCTGTTTTCACATCCATTTGGACTAGCTCTAAGTCCTCCATTGCAACGAATCCAAGCAACATGCGCAAAGTAGTCATCTTGACCACTGGGGAGAAGATTTCCTCAAAATCAACACCATGTTGTTGCTTAAAACCCTTTGCAACAAGTCGTGCTTTATATTTTGGAGAAGCACTATCTGATGTGAATTTCAGCTTATATACCCATTTACATGGTAAAGCTTTCCTTCCCTTTGGCAAAGGTACTAAGTCCCAAGTACCATTCTTGTGAATAGAATCCAACTCACTCTTAATGGCACGCTCCCACTTGACATGATCCTCTGTCTGCATAGCCTCTTTGTAGCAAGAGGGCTCACTGGCATCTGTTAGCATAACAAAATCTAAACCTGGAACATATCTATCAGGTGGATATGAGACACGTGCAGAACGTCTCAATGGTTGCTGAACAGGAACATGTGCAGACTGATCTGAATGGACATTCTCTTGAACATCCCTATGTGCAGCATTTTTATGCATGCTAACCGGAGGACTAGTATCCTCAAGCACCACTCTTCTCACTTCAACCTCCTTAATCGACTGTTTATGCATCTTAGACTCATTAAAAGTGACATCACTACTTCTGATCACTGACCGTGTTTCAGGATCCCATAAGCGATATCCAAATTGTCCTTCTCGACCATATCCAAGAAAAATGCATTTCTTTGACTTATGGTCCAACTTCTGTCTAAGATTCTTGGGTATATGAACATATGCTTCACACCCAAAAACTCGAAGATGATCATAATATGGTGGTTTCCCTGTCCATAACTCTTGTGCCACTTTCAGACCTTTGGCAGTACTAGGTGAAAGGTTAATCACATGAACTGCAGTCAATACTGCTTCTGCCCAAAAACCTTGTGAGAGGTTTGCATGATGCAACATAGAGACTACTCTATCTTGAATAGTTCTATTCATCCTCTCAGCTACACCATTCTGTACTGGGGTATAAGGAGCTGTAAACTCTCTACGAATCCCTCTACACTGACAGAAAAGGCTGAATTCATGTGAGGTATACTCACCCCCATTATCTGAACGTAAAGCCTTAAGCTTAGTTCCTTTTTCAATCTCAACTCAAGCAAGCCATTTTCTGAAAGTAGGGAATACATCATCCTTCGATTTGATAGGATATACCCAGACTTTTCTAGTAGCATCATCTATGAAAGTAACAAAGTAAAGAGAACCACCTAAGGACCTAGTGGGCATAGGACCACACACATCTGTATGAACAAGATCTAAAGGCTGAATTGAAGAGTCAATGTGCGTTTTATGCACATTTCTGGTTTGCTTTCCATATTGACAATGCTCACAGAATGAAAAATCAGAGAAAGATAACACAGGTAAGTAGCCAGAACGAGAAAGATTTTCCATTCCACTGCGAGATATATGGCCCAAACGACCATGCCAAATACAAGCCATAGGCTGTTCAGTAACAGCTAACAAGTGTTCTTTCTGTGATACAAATAAAGGGTAAAGTGAGCCAACTTTCCTTCCTTTTGCAATAACCATATTGCCCTTTGATATACAAAAGGACTGAGCATAGAAGACCACCTTGCAACCAAGGTCATCAAGTTGACCAACTGACATCAAACTGCGTGATAACTGAGGTACATGGCGTACATTATGCATAGTAAATTTTGAACCGTCAATGAACTGCACAACCACATCTCCAATCCCCACAACATCACACTGGTAAGAGTCACCAAGTCTCACGGTACCAAGAGACTTTGCTGCATAATTAGAGAACCATTCTCTATGTGGTGTCACATGGAAAGAAGCACCAGAATCTAGCAGCCAGGTGTGGGAAAGAGAATCAGCCATAAGTGCCTCAGATGGCACAGTACTATCAAGTGTCAACACATCAGCATCATCAGAAATAGCATTAATTTCTTCAATCTTCACAGTCGAAGTAGATGGTGCAGGTAACTGTTTAACATGCCCATCAACATTCTGTCCTTTACCTTTAGCATTCTTTAATGCATAACAGTCTTTCTTCATGTGTCCTTTCTTATGACAATAATGGCATTCAATATCCCTCTTCCTTGATTTACTTCTGCTCTTATTCCGTTGACCATTCTTTTCCTTGTTCTTGCTCCTGCCACGTTGTTGATTCTTTCCTTGGTAAGAATCACGAACATTATATGCATCTCCACTCTGAGTGCCAACCATAGATTTTCTACGAATCTCCTCACTCAAGAGTGCTCCACATATGTCATCATAGACGAGTTTACCACCTGGTGCACTATTGCTAATAGCTGTGCAAAATGTATCTCATGATGATGGCAGGGTGCATAACAGCAATACTGCTTTCATTTCATTGTCCATATCCATATTCTGAGCCTGTAACTGGGAGAATATGGCATCAAACTCATTTAGATGAGCAGCAACACTATCTGTGTCCTTCATACGAAGGTCGTATAATTTTCTCATCAGATATACTTTATTTGATGCCGTCTCTTTTTCATATGTATTGCATAACTTCTTCCAAAGCTCCTCTGCACTTTCACAGTCTAATACTGTAAAGTAAACATTATCTGCTAGGTGCAAGCGAATGGTAGACCTGGCCATTTCATCTAACTCATCCCAATCATCTTCATCCATGTCAGCAGGCTTCTTTGAAATCCCATTTACTGGCTTCCATTGCCTTCTTTGAATCAGCACATCTTTAATCTGATTCTTCCATAGAGCAAAGTTTGTGCCATCAAATTTTCGGATCTCAAAATGGTCTTTGCCCTGCAAGTTATAGCTCCTCCTCGGAACGCTAGCACTAGACCCTGATCCACCGGATGTGCCTGAGACCTCTGATGCCATGATCGTAGAGAACTGAATAGAATGATAATGGAGCTAGAAGAGTCCAAACACCAACAAATAAGTGTATCAAGGAGTAAATCGACCACTATATAGTTGACTAAACCAGAAATCTGGAAAAATTTTGCCAGAGTATCCTCTGCAAAATTAGCATATGACCAGTGTCAAAGTATCATAAAACTGCAAGTACTAACATGTCTACCTGCATAGTGAATCACTGACTCCACTGCATATAATCAGTTACCCAATACAAGCCAACTAGGCTTATCGAGCACCTATGAACAACTATCATACATCTCCTATGGCGAGGCTGGGTAAGTCTTCCACCTGCATCACCGAAGAGACCTCGACATCTGGGTGTCTCCCAGTTAAGAAAACCTCACCACGACCCTCTTTATCAAACGTAAAAGGCTTTATGCAAAGAACGTAACCGCTATATCAATGCCCACATGGACGTACATAAGCGGTATCCACAGAAGCGTACATGGTGTGTATGTGCTCAATATATGCAGTAAAATGACACTGAAAGGCTGAATACACAGCCCAAAAAAAAACTAGCCAATAACACCTGCAAGTGTCTGTCAACTCTGATGTTTTAGGCTTTAAAAACCTGCATAAATTTGCAGCGACTGCTCCCACCAAAACTGAAAGCCCCTCGAGAAACCTGTAGTTTTACGAGTGTGGCTGAAAATACAGCCCCAAAGGTTGATATTTATTGTCTGAGAAGTACAAGGAACACTCTTCTTGATGTTCTTGGACCTGTGTGAAGAGAACTACGTGCGAAAGTACTCCAAAATGGCTCCAAAAACACCCCAAAATTGCTTCAGAAATAGGCTTTAAAAGCAAAAATGAAGCTTTGAGGGACCAAAACTTGTTCAAGGTAATGCCAACCTTAGTCTTTCCCCTTCTTCAAACACCACAAGAGTGTAGCTTAGTGGCAAGAGATTGCCGCGGTTAAGCGAGCTCTGGGGGGAACAGTACTGGGATGGGTGACCTCCCGGGAAGTACCGGGAACCTCTATATTCCTTGATCGTTGAGGTCCTCCCTCGCGCACAGCCAACGGCACCAACGGTGACTTCGGTGACTCGGATGACAAGGTATGCCAAGGTCTATGCCTTGGTCGCCGCCTTAGTCGAAAGCCTTGGAGAAAGAAGGCGTGCACCACACTGGACTCTCCTTCTCGAGAGCTCCACGACGATATGCTCAAAGTAGAAAACCGAGCTCTGGTCGTCACACACAGTACTACGCACAGATGTTGTAGAATACGCAGAAAACGCAGTACACAGGGAGCACGAAGACAGACTTCTTAGGTTTTACAAATGCGGTCGAACTTACAGTCTGTGACTGACCAGGCCACTATATGTTTTATTAAAGAACATATACAAAGAAGTGTCCGGTGGCCATTTGGCCTTTCACATGGACACTAACGGTAACATAAGGGACTTTAGAAGGGGTTTTGAGCCAAAAAGTTATTGAATGAGGCACCTCTTCTCGAATTCCTCCTACTTAGCCAAGACATCCTTCCTCGGTAGAGAAACTATTGGGGGGACAACACCAAAGAGTGCCAAACATTCACAAGCTGATGCACACTAGCTCCCACATTATCTCTCACCAAAGAGGGGGGTCAAGCAAACCATCGAAGCTGACCACAAAAAGAAAGTCAAATCTAGAGAGAGCAACTAAAACCCTACAAACCCTAATACTACTCCACAAAGCCACACTAAGCCAACCTACACTGACCATCGAGTGAAATAAAAAACAATTCACTGGAATCCTCCAACTATCATCAAAGTACCACTGGTACCATTATCCAACACCATAGCCATAAATTTTGGCACACATAACTTTTGTAGGTAACTCTTTTTTTAAGGTTACAAAAGCTTCATGTACCATTAACGTGAAGAGGCTCACAAACTCCCACCCGCGGACACATAAAGAGGCTCACAAACTCTCACACATGACACTATACTTCTGCCACCGATATGATACTATTCCAAGGGATACGATAGCTTACATTTGCAACAGTTCACTACTGTCAACGATACAATACAAGATAGCCACCAATACGATACGACGACCCAAGCAAACAATACCATCCGGTCACCTATCCCAATGATATGATATGAACACCAAGGCACCACGATATGACACGTCACACCATCCTCGTCAAGGACACGATACTAAAGCCTTGGCACTATGCCACCATGATACGACACCTCGCAAGCACAAGGATACGAGACTACCTATCAACGATACGATACCTCTCAGTTGATATGATATGAAATCTTCCTAGTCAATGGTATGATAGGGCCACGAAACAACACTTGGCCAATACTACGGAATAATATGCACCGAAATGTGACACTACTCTATCGGACACATAATCAGCAGCTTGAGTGTCGTGCCAACAGTCGAGGGCACTGCCACTCGACTGCTCAACCCACATGGGAGGGGTGGAAGGTCAGAACATGTCACAAACTTGCACCCGACGACCTTCACATTGCTATTTAAACCTGACGACACCGATACCTGCACCCGACAAGTGCTCGCGTATGACAATGTTTGAACCCTCTCTTGTAGTAAAGCTCTTTATGTGCCGAATTTCATGATCGATTGGTCGTTGTAGTCAATGATCTCATGCATTGACTTTGTGTTATAGTTAACGATTTGATGCGTTGACAATGCCAATGCGTAGAATGTGCCAATTGAAATCTCAAGGGATGGAAAGATTTTGGCTTATATTTAGAGATATTGAGCCATAGCTTCGTTATTTGCAGTGTGCACGAGATGTAGTATAGTGCACAGACAATAAGATGCCGTCTTGACTTACTGAAAAGTTCATAAACTCAATGGACCTGAAATCATGATGTGAATGTATTCATGCACATTCAGAAGTGATTTTTTTACCCATACAGGTATCAATGCATGATGTTTCTTGAATACAAATGTATGAGAATGCCTTATTTAAGTAAATTTTGAGTACTTCTCTTTTCAATTGGTTTCGTAGACCTCTAAAATGTATGACACATCAATCACATCATCCATTCATAATTTTTTTGAGCACGAGATCTCCCTCTTCTAACCTATTCAGTTCATTTATTAACTCATTGGTCTAGAAATATTTTTAATTAAGATCCTAGTTGAAGGCTTAATGGAGGAACCGTGCTTTACACAAATAATTCAACCTTTTCACATAAAAAGATTCTAGATTATAGTGACCCAATGGTTTGAATATTTCCTTGAATTTTCATTGAATATTTCCACGGGAGTGGCCGACAAATGCTTTAGTTCATCCCATGTTTCTATGTGCATTTGAGGAGTGATAAGTATCCATTGAAATCTAGTCATGGTAACTCGCACGGAATCAACAAGTATCCATACATTTGGGTACACTATAGAAGTCACATTTTTTGTTATCTTGTGAAAGATCTATAACATTTTCTCACGAAAGAATCCATGTTCTTTCATTATTTCCTTCAATGCTTGCACTACATGGTCTTTTTTTACGACCATAATTTTTTATAAGAATATAAGATGAACTAGTAGGGTAATGGTCTATGCATGAAGGTTATTTTTAGATTTACTAACTTTAGTCTCGAAAGAACTCTAATTCTTATCAAATATATCTATCATATCTTGGTTAAATTTAAGGTCAAATTATGAAGTGTGGTAAAAATCCATGATGATCACTCAAAATTTTCTCAAAATCTAAGACTCAGAATTCCATAAGCATTTCAAGTTTAATTCCAAAGGGTTTAAAAGCATCAAAGGCTTCTAAAGCATCAAAACCTTAGCAATGAGCAACAAATATCTCAAAGTGACTCAAACAACAATTTTGAGAAAAGTATGATTCAAAACCTACTTTGAATCACTATGTTTTTCTAGCTTAGAAACAAGTTTTTAAGAATTCACTTCCTATAGTCCATTTTCTTTACTTTACTAGCCTCTAGTCCATTTATCTTGACCTTTTTGTTTTCTCTTTCATTTTAAAACTCTCATATTTGTATTTGAGTGTTCTTCATCTTTTCTTTTCCTCATCAACATTAGATTCATAGAGCTGAAATTCCTTTATATATATGTTTGTTTTACTATATTATCCGATATAGCTTCTTGAATTGAAGCATACTCTTATAGCATGAACAATTCTATCACACTAGATAAATTTTTTTGTAAATTCTCATCGCATTTGTTACACACCTTGTGATGCATTAAATTTCTCTATCAAAGAGAAATCTACATAGAATCTTCAATCTTTTTATATGAACTCATCCATATACAAAATAGTTTCAACATGTTTCACCTCTAATTTTGAATCTACTTTGGAATCTATCTCTAGACGAGGTTTAGAAAGTTATGAATAGTTTGTTTGAAACCACTATGTTAGGTCTATAAATTATATCTAATGTTCATCACATTCTCCATTTCCTAAGTTTTATGAGCATAAGATCTACTTATTTCAGACTATTCCATTCACTTTTAAGTCTATTGGTTGGGAAATTTCTCTTAATCAAGTACTTAGTGAAGGTTGAATATAGCATTTATGCTTTGCATGAAAAATTCTAGCTTTCCACCTAAGAGCGCTTTTTGAAATTAGTGACCCAAAGTGCTAGATTTTTCCTTGAGTTCTTGTACAATTTTACCACTACAAGGCCTTTTCTTTAGTAATCACCTATCTATCAATCAATTTGTTTTGTGAATAGATAAATTATAATGCTAGTATTCATTTTATTATCAAATCCTTCACTTTATCCCATGATTTTATATGATTTTAAGGAGTGCAATTTTTTGAATTAGTTCTAGGCATCATAACTCCTCAAAACTCAACAAGTTTCATACATGGCGGTACAATATACAACTCATTATTCATGTGATACACTTGTGGAAAACCTCTAACGTCTAGACCACTAAAGAGTCCATTTTCTTTTACTATTGACTCTAGTTTTCACATTAAATGGCCTTGTTTATAGCCAAATTTTGTGTTCTAGACATAAGCTCAAGTAACATATTGATGGTGTGTGCATCAACATTATTCATGTGTTTACTACCTTAATATCAAAACTATACCAAATCTTGTTAGAAATATCTATCAACTCATGGTTAGGATCAATTTCAAATATTAATGTGTGGTAGAAGTTCATCCTAATCAGTGAAGATTTGGTCAAAATCTAAGGTTCAAAAGTCTCTAATAATTGAATGTTCAATTCAGTCATGTCCTAGCCTTAAGTTCTTAAGGGATGCACTTAAGGTGCCAAAGATTTGAGAATATATCTTAAACATATAGTCTTCTTATCATATTTGGTATTCTATATCTTTTGGAAAGATTCTATTTTCTAAATGTTAACCTCCATTAAAATTCTCAAAATAGTATTGTGCAAAAATCCACCAACTCTTTTCTTCCATCTATGTTCCAAAATGTTCCTTTGAAATCAATTGAAATTACTCACTATAAGGGAAGCTTTATATTTTCCCATCATCTATCTATGTAAATATTAATGTATGTACATACGTGATGGGTTATAAATAATAAATCCCTAAGTACATTTTGAATACATTTGACCTCACAAAGAACGTTTAACAAAATTATCTTCTGTTCATTTTGCCATTTTTCTAAAACTAAATTTTGATCTAACCATAAGCGTACGGAACCCTCAATTCAATTGAATTTTCTAAAAGACATTCTTTTACACATGATATGAGGATGTGTCTGTGAGCTCAAGTACACTAAAATAGGTCACCTGCAATAATATCATTATGCCTGCATTCAAAGAAATACCTTAAATTTTTGTATTCTTCATAACAGTAAAAAATCTTCACTCATTAGATAAATAAGTACTCATGATTTGGGAAATATCAAGTGATGCCAGGGCTATTTACAATAGAATATATCTACACACACATAATAACAGTAGCACCTAATGTTCAAGTTTGAGGTCCACAGAAGCACATAGACAACACAAGGAAGTAGGAGCTTGAATCACAACAAAATAATAAATTTACAAAGATAAGTGATCCATAAGGGTGACATATATAAAAGTTAGGGGAAAAACGCCTCCCAAAGAGGGATAAAGGTGCTCATGGGGGTCCGAAGTGTATTCACACACATTACATACTGAAATATATCAACAAGTATTCCTTGGGGGTTGATGCGCTGAATAAGCAATTAGCCCTGAGGTATAAGGTAATGCCAAGCTATTGGGATAGAGATCAATCCACAGAAGGAAGTAATCTCAAATCTTTGCGAAAATCTTCAAACTTCTCCCTCAGTAGAGTCTTTGTGTAAATGTCTCTAGGGTGAGCAACATGTCATCAACATAGACAACAACAATCATAAACACATCATTTGTACTCTTGAAATATAAGGTCCTCTGAGTTGAAATGTTCTAAAAACCATGTGCAATCAGGAAGGAATGTATCTTTTCCTACCAATAACATGGTTCTTCCTTCAAATCATATAATCCCTTTTTCAAACTACACACTTTGGTTTCATCCACTTATGCAACTTTAATGTACAATTTATGTACATTGCAACCATGATGAGCTGCATGTGCACATATGCTATGAACATTGTCCATGTGGCATGTCAAAATCAATGCCTCTCTCTTGAGCATAAATGTTTACAATAAGCCTAGCCTTACACATGTCAATTGTTCCATGATGCATGTGCTTTAGCTTGTATACCCATTTACTACCAATAACCTTTTTCTGAGGAAAATCACATAAAGAACAAGCACCATACTTCATAATAGCATCATGTATTGATTCTATCGTAGGTATCCTATTCTCTAAATTTTCTTCTTCATCAAAAGAAACATGCTCATTCCCACTATCAGAGTACCAAACATGTGAGTCTATTGTAGACATACATTGTTCATGAGAAGATGGTTCATAGATGCAAATAGTGGTAAACAACCATTCTTCATTTTTTAGAAGATAAGTAGACTCACTTTTAGGTGTAGAGGCCTATACAACAACAATTCTAGCCTCCTTTTTCTTTGATTCTCTTGCAACCAATTTTGGAGAACTTTTATGGCATTATCATTTCCTTTAAATTATTTGAAGAATTTTTGTTTCTTTCTATTTTCTTTTCATCTTTGTTGTCCTTCTTCAATTGTGCATATTTTCAAATTTCCCCCTTACTAGTAGATGAGCTCCATTTACCTTTGACCTTTTGCCTAGCTCAGAAAGCTTGATTGGGAACACACATAATTGAATTCTTCTACTTGGACTTATCTTCATGCAACAAAAGAGAAACTTAATCCTCAAAAGTTAAGGAACTTGGATTTTCTTTCATCATCAACCAAAGAGTAGATGCAAAACTCTAATATGAATCTAGGTGACCATTAAGAATGCTCTAGACAAGTGAAGTAGCTCGCAAGACCATGTCTAAAATGAAACTACTCTTTCCAATCTTCGATCTCTGTCAAAAGCTATAGTTTTATAATTCATGGGTTCAGAAGGTTAAACATATGGATTCTAAAGGTTAGAATATGATGTATGTTTACTTTGGTCTAGCCCTTGCATTACCCTTGGAACATGCCTTGAACCTTTGGGTGAAACCCTTGGTTTTAACCCTTGAGATATTTATTCATATGAGCTCCCAATTGAATGGTTAGAACCTTAGGATTGATTTATCCTAAGGTGTGGGAACCTTAGTCTTCAGAGAAGCTTCTCTAGGAGCCACCTTGTGTGTATGTGAGAGAAGAATCCTCATTTAATTTAGAAGGCATGTGATAGACCTTCGGAAATTAGAAGGCATGTGATCACCCTTGGGAAAGTGTCCACATGAGGGACACTTGGCTGGACACTTGGCCAATCTCAAAGACATGCACCCCCTTGGGCTAGAGGTTTATATATGGGTGGAGTTGGATGGGTGGATACATGCTCTCTCTTACTTGAGGTGGTCTTGGTAGTTAGATTTATGACTAGAATTTATACTTCACAACATTGGTATAGAGAGTTGGATTTGAGCATCCGTGAGAGGACTCTGAGCATCCGTGAGAGGATCTCGTGACTCATACAATAGTACAGTCACACGAGGAACTTCTGAGTTCTGTTAGAGCAAAAGATACTTGTGTGAACCCCTCCTACGAGGGGGAGCCACTTCGCGTATGAACTAGGCACATGTTCGAAGCTTGAAATACGCACAACTACAGACATATAAGAGCTAGAGTCTATACATGCAACCAACAGCCCGCCTGTAAGGCTCTTCTTGGAGTGAAGCTACAGAGCACCTTCACTAGTCTCTGTGCTACTTGTTACCGAATAGAAGCACATCACTTTTAATATATCTCAAGCACACTTCAGTTAACATTCGCGTATGGGATATACTCCACGCATGCGCCCATGTAGATTCACGCATAGAGATGCTCTAGGACCCCTCCTCCAGTCCGTGCATAGAAGGCAACCGTTCAATGTTGGAACTTACATATGAAGGCAACCCATGCATAGAAGAGAGAGGCTTACACATGTAAGCTCAGATTCATCTTCTACAAAGAATTTGGCAAGAATCATAAGTGGAAGCACTAAAAGTCTTGGAGCTTGAAGAAGAAGTTTATCCTATTTATTTGGAACTTCAACAAAAGAAGAGTCTCCAAGTATCAACAAAATCTAAGTACCTTTATTTTTCTTTGAGTTCATTATGCATTTGGTACTTTATGAAATTAAAAGAATGCAGGCCTCACAATACTACTACTATCATGGATTTAAAGATCCTTCCAACTATGGGCATGCATTGATGTGCATAGAACTCATTTTTTATTATGGCATTCATATGAGATGATTTCAAATAGCATTAAAATATCTCATATGTGATGTACCAAGGATAAGACATTTCATATATTCACTTGAGCACTCCTAGAATATGTGCAAATATAAATTTAGGCATATCTAATTGTTTTTTTTAAGTTTAGATGCATGTTCGGATATAAGAGGAAGTATGAAGATACCCATGAAGGGATATTAGAAATTGGTAAAGCATAATGCTCCAAGCTTGCAATATCGAAGTTGAATAGATGGATAAGCTTCCTCTTCAAAAAGCTCAAAGATGGACGTGGCAAAAATAAAGGTAAGCACCATTTCCATTTCTAATTGCCTCTTTGGCCATGCTAAAAGTAATACATATAGATATGCATTTCAAATGAGTAGGTGAAGTTTGCATGCTCTTTGAATGGTGCATAGATTGAATCATTGAAGTGATGCACTAGAAGCACTAAGGAATACGAAGTGTATTTTTAGCATGCAATGAACTCACCACTTAAAAATTGTTATAATAGGGACATAGAATGTCCATTATAGTAGGGCATGAATGCCAATGGAATGCAAAAAAATTTATTCATGCATTAAATGGAGTTCCAAGTGTGAATTCCATGCATGCTTTAGGGAGGGGTTCAACCTTTGTGCCTTATGCATGCTACAACACGCTCAAGGAAAGATGTATATGTTTTTTTTTTTTGCATACACCATGTATGCATGAATGTAATCTCATATGCCTGGGTTGATGGGACATGAGAGAGAAATTAAGTTCTCTAAGTTTAAGGTTTAAGATAGAAAAATGACTTCTTCATATGAAGTCAAAAGCATAAAAGTTTAATGGTGTGCTGAGATTATGGCCATTAACTTTTATGCTTTTTATATGTTGGATTAATTCAAAAGCCAACAAAATTCAACTTAGGAAGAAGAACTTTAAACTTCGAGTCTTACTTATGGACCCCTAAGTTCCATAATACCCATCGCATGCCTGATCAGCAAGGCCAAGCACTTAAGCTTCAAATCCAACAAGTTTCTCTTCTTATTAAACCATAAATGGTAGTAATAAGATCTTGGATTGAAAAAATCCAAAGGAGAAACTAGAAGCTTATATGAGACCCTACACACATGGGATAATTTTTCATTGTGAACGATGAGGAACTTCAACATCTAGTCATTAAGGACAATGATCACACTAAATGGGGGAATAGAATGTTCTCAAATGACAAATTACGGAAAAAATGGTTGAACCATTTTACCCTTTTAAGCATTCATTTCTTCCCCAATAAGCTTCTTCCTTCATTGACAAGTGGTGGGATCCATTTAGAGCTTTGCCAAAATTGCTTCAAGAGTGAAGAGTTGTAACTCATTAAGCATATCTAGAGAAGAGAAAGATTAAAGGGTTGAAAGAAACTCTTAAGATCTCTAATCCAAAATGTGCTCTATGAGTAAGAAACAATTTGTTAAGATGATGTATGTTTACTTTGGTCTAGCCCTTGAATTACCCTTGGACCATGCCTTGAACCTTTGGGTGAAACCCTTGGTTTTAACCCTTGAGGTATTTATTCATAGGAGCTCCCAATTGAATGGTTAGAACCTTAGCATTGATTTATCCTAAGGTGTGGGAATGTTAGTCTTGGGAGAAGCTTCTCTAGGAGCCACCTTTTGTGTACGTGAGAGAAGAATCCTCATTTGATTTAGAAGGCATGTGATAGACCTTGGGAAATTAGAAGGCATGTGATCTCCCTTGGGAAAGTGTCCACATGAGGGACACTTGGCTGGACACTTGGCCAATCTCAAGGACATGCAACCCCCTTGGGCTAGAGGTATATATATGGATGGAGTTGGATGGCTGGATACGTGCTCTCTCTTACTTGAGCTGGTCTTGGTAGTTAGATTTATGACTAGAATTTATACTTCACAAAAGCTATCCATAGAATCTCCTACATTCATATGATCTCTCCAACAAATGAATATCAAGGATAATGGCATGTTTGCGAGACAAAGCTAGCCATGCATGTTCTTGAGCATCTCTGCTATCCTATCAAAGTTGCTTTACAATAGGTGCAATTGGAGTGGCAACACGATTAGGATTTTGAATATTATGATCTTCAACACTATGTACATCAACTTCAATAATTGTATTTGGAGGTGTAGTAGATCATTTTTCAATCACTTCTTTTGTCATGAATACATGGTGCATCATATATTCCCATAAGGGGTAACTAGTACCATCCAACTTGTCCTAAACAACCAACATATTGAGTACATCACTAGTTTTAGCCATGGCCTCTCACTAAATACCCTGATCCAAAACAATGAGCATATCTCAAAAAGCTGAAATAAACCACCGTCTTAAGTTATACTAATCTCATAGTTGACTTCAAGGCACTTGTGTTGGCAAATTGAAACGTGTATATATGTTTGGAAGAAAAGAAAAAAATCACCTACATAGGCAATGTGATGGTGCTATCAAAGGCTGAAAGGAGCTAAGATCAAAATTTTGATGACAAAGAGTGAAGTAGTTTTAAGCTCCTAATCCCCCCCTACTTCTTGTGAAATTCCAAGACTCTGATTGTAGGGTTGTTGATGACACTCTAGATGAAGGGATGCCTAGTCTAAACCAGTTATTGGAGATTGAACTTTGTGAAAGCAGATGAATAGCACAAGGAAGAAGAAGATGCTTGGAGCACAATATAATACAAAATGTATTACCAAGTGAATGTTCGAACATAGGTGACCCACTATGGTTGTTGGAGATTGATGTGTGTGAAAGCATGTGAATAGCACAAGGAAGAAGGAGAATCTTGGAGCACAACACACGATACTAAATGTATTACCAAGAGAAGGTACAAAGATAATTAACTCCTTAGGGTTATAGGCATATATACAACATGGGGGAAAATATCTCCTTAAGAGGGAAAAAAGTGCCCCAATGTTCTTAGTGTGTTCACATACATCACTACCAAAATATATCAAGGAATCCCCCTTAGAGAGATGCAGTGAACAAGGAGTTAGCATTCATGTATAAGTGTCCAACTATGTGGTATCAATTCACAAAAGGAAGTAAGCTTAAAGCTTTGTAGAAAGCTTGAATCTTCTCCCTAGACAGAGCCTTTGTGAAATGGCCTATATTGTTCTCTTGTGTGGGAGCATATGCCAAACTGATCTTTCTAGCAGATGACCTCTATTTGACATGACGATAGTGCATCTCAATGTGCTTAGTGTGAGCATGGAACATAGGGCTCTTATAAACCACCAACGTGCTCTCACTATCAGTAAAGAGGGTGGTGGGAGAAGATTAACAAACACCCCAATCAACGTTAAGGCATTTGAGCCACACACACTCAATAATGGCTTTTGAAGTAGCCCTATACTCAGCCTCATAACTAGCAGTGGCTATAGTAGGTTGCTTCTTGCTCAACTAAGATATGCATGAGCTAGAAAGCATGAAGCCAAAACCACGTGTCATAGAAACTAGCCAAGTCAGAGTCAAAAAATCATGTAACTCTCATGGTAGTGATTTCCCCTTGAAATAAAACGATCCAAGTAGTCTGGTTCCACTCAAGTAGCAAAATATCTGCTCAACCGTTGGCTAATGCTTAACACTTGATAATGAATAAAACTGCTCATCTAAGAGACAACAAATTGAATATCTAGCTAAGTAATGCATAACTAAATCAAGCATCCGACCACTTGCTGATAGAGAGCTGCATCAAGTGCATCTCTAGCATCATGCACTACAACATATTGAGGGTATACCGAGGCTGCTACCAAGGCAAATGAACGGGCTGGATTTCTTGACGACGTCGGTGTAGCAGTCGGTACAGGCGTCAGAAAGAAAGCGCCGGTATGGCGCCGGTATAAGCGTCGGTATATGCGTCAGAAATAGCGACGCTTATACCAGCGTCAATACCAGCGCATATACCGACGGCCCGCTAGGTGTATCGGCGCATATACGGACGACCATACTGGAGCTACCGACGCGTATACCGACGACCATACCTGCACAAATTTTTTTGGGCAGAGTGTGTTGTCTTTTGCTAGAGCATGATGTTGTTTAGCAAAAGATAATACACTCTGCCCAACTGAGTACATGTGTTATGTACTCTAATGGCAACCAAAACATAAACTTATATGAGTAAAAATGAACAATGATTCATGTACAGAAAGTCGTATATTGCATAAATGAAAAATGTACAAAAGTGTGGCAAAGCACTTCCATGTAGGAATGAAATACAAAATTATGGTACATCATTGCCACATAGGAGTGTAACACAAAATTTGTGGCAATGTGACAAAACACTTCCATATAGGAATCGAATACAAAATTGTGGTTCATCATTGTCGTATGCGAGTGTGATACAAAATTGTGGCATTGATCAAAATATTTACACCTACAATCCTGCAACAAAACATATGTATAAAATAAGACCAATTAACATGACATTTATAAGCAACAACTAAAAACACAAAACCAAGATATTACTTTACCTAATCAAGAATATTATCTCCCATGAGACGATTGCACCGCGTCCCTCTAAGTCTTGTAACAGTGCAGTCAGTCCATGTCGATATCCATATGATTCTTTAGTTCGCGTTGGAGGACGACCCACTGCCAACTCCTATAGTAAATATGTGAAATGTTAGATGAATATACATAATATACTTAACACAAACAACTTCAATAATTAACATCATACTTACAAATTGGTAGCGCATACTATCGTATCCGCCGCTACCTAAATGCGACGTTCCAACCGTATCTAAACGAGTGGCCGCCGCATCTCTCTGTTGCCGATACCGATCAGGAGTATGTTGATGCTCACCATGAATAGATTCCCATTCTTCGGCATCTAGCCATACAAGCTTTGGTAAGCCTCCTTTGAAAGCATCGCGAGCTTCCAATCGTCAATGCGACATCACTTCGCGTGATGTATGTTGTATCCATTCGGAACTCACAATAGGATTGCCAAGTGCTGGCCGGTACTCTTGATATATACATTGTGTGATATACTTTTTAGAGTCTCTATCCTGTTCAGTCCATTTTAACATTACTGAATGACAGAATTCGATAGAGCAGAGTTGTCGTATCCGTTGATGCATTGACTTTCCCGCCGCATCCATAACTGGAGCTCTATTACGGATATGATAGATCTTCGATTCAACATGATCATGTGCACCCCAAGGTGTACGTGGAGATCCCATCTGATGCATTGAGGTATACATATGCATTCAAGTATACATATGCATATGCATATGCATACATGTATACATATACATATGCATATGCTTGCTTGTATACATACTTGTACATATACATATGCATATGCATGTGTGTATACATATACATATGCATTCATGTATAATATACATATACATATATTCATGTATACATATACATATACAAAAATATAAAGTATATGTGCATATACATATATATATATTCATGTATACATATACATATATTCATGTATACATATATGATGGGGGAAGTATCTCAGCCTCTAAGCAACAATGAAGCGCGAATGACCTCCACAGGTATCCTTCTTTGACCTCTGCACACCAAAAATGCTCTTACTCAGAGCTTATGCAGAGAACTCCAGTGAGCTTTTGTAAACCTGTAGTAGACACCAAGGGCTTTCCAACAAAACAAATTTCACTCGAAACGGATGCTTACACAAAGAGAAACAATGTCTACAACATGAGCTAGTTGAATGCTCACAACTGCTAGTCAAGCAGAGACCTCACTTCACTCCAGCAAACTTTTCTCAGAGATTATACAGAGAATGAATCTCAAGCTTGAGTCAACTTTAAAGCACTCTAATAGCTACCCAATGACACAAAAATCATACCAAATGGATACATAGAGAAGGAGAACCAGCCCTTACAACAGAGAGCAAAATATTTCCAACAGAGCCTACACAAAGAGAGAGATATCAATCACACAACTTCACTAAAATGAATGTTGCTCCCAGCTTACTCCGAGAATGCTCCAGAGAATTGGTAAGAATAAAATAGACTCTTATAGCTATCCAATGAGACAAGAATTACATCAAATGGATACCATATGAGGGAGAAGCAATGCTAACAACTCAGGGGTAGAGAGTTACAACACTGCCTGCGCACACACATAGATATGCCTACTAAAAGAAAACAAACAAGCAAGAAAGGGGGTTGCTTAAGCAAGGGGCTTGCTTATCACAACTCCAGCACTTAGTGCTCACTTTACATGAGCTAAAACTCCAAGAAGATGGCCCAAAAGAAGTCGGGATACATGCTCCTTTTATAGTGAGAGGTGTGCCCCTAAAATCTAGGAACTACCTTTCCAAATCAGCCTCCTAACTTGGAGGAATTAGTTGAGATGACTTGGGGAGTGGTTGAGTGACTTTATTTGATGGAATCTCGTGGATTTTGGCTTCCTTTGATTGCTCCACATGTCCATAAAAGATTCCCTACGAATTTTTAGCTTGAAGCTTGACTTTTAACACTCCTCCTCAAGCTTCAATTCTTCATCCTCATCCAAGCTCCTTCATGTTGATGCATTGCTTGAATTTTGAAATCTTCATCCCATCCAAAGCCTTTGTAAACATGTTCGCAACTTGGTCCTTGGTACCAATATGATGTACTGAAACCTCCTTGGATATCACCTTTTCCCTTATGAAGTGATAGTGCACTTCAATATGCTTGGTTCTAGCATGATAGACAGGGTTCGATGCTAGATGAATGCTACTCATGTTGTCACAAAAAATTGGATATATGTCAACCTGCAAATTAAGCTCCATAAATAACTTCTTAATACACATTAGCTCACATGTGACTTGAGCCAAAGCTCTATACTCAGCCTCGGTGGAAGATAATGCCACCGTGGGTTGCTTCTTTGAAATCCATGAGATGATCTTGCTACCTAGCATGACTAGGTAACCACTTGTACTCCTTCTATCTTCCTTCGAACCGGCCCAATCGGCATCAGAATAAGCTTTGACCTGCATATCATCATCAAATGAGTAGAAAAATCCTTCATTTATAGTGGCTTTGAGATATCGCAACATTCTTCTTGCAGCTTGCAAGTGTGTAGTCCTTGGACTATGCATAAATTGTGATAACACTCCAACTCCATATGCTATGTCGGGCCTGGTTATTGTGGCATAATTGAAAGAGCCTACAATAGATCGATACAAAGTTACATCCTCTAATGGCTCTCCATCAATGGAGCTTAGCTTTACATTAACTTCCATGGGATTTGAAATAGGCTTGCAATGTAGCATCCCAAACCTCTCAAGTAGGTCTAGAATATACTTCCTTTGTATGAGCATAATACCTTCTTCTTTGTATACAACTTCAATGCCAAGAAAATACCTAAGATCTCCAAGATCAGAGATCCTAAACTCCTTTCCAAGCTTTGCCTTGATCTCCTCAATGCCCTTTGTATCATTACCTGTAATGATAAGATCATCTACATACACACACATGTAGACCACAAGTTCTCCTCTTTGTTTGATGAAGAGAGATGGATCCGCCTTGCATTGATTGTAACCACATTTGATCAAATACTCCACCAATCTTTGGTTCCAAGCCCTTGGAGCTTGCTTTAGGCCATAAAGTGCCTTCTTCAACCTACAAACATGATGTGGAAACTCTTTATGAACAAAACCTAGTGGTTGCTCCATGTATACCTCTTCTTCCAAGTCTCCATTGAGAAAGGCATTCTTGATATCCAATTGGAAGAGCTTCCATCCTTTGCTAGCAGCCATTGCAATGAGTGTCCTAATGGTGCTCATCTTTGCCACGGGGCTGAATGTCTCTTCAAAGTCCACTCCATAGGTTTGTGCAAAACCCTTGGCCACCAATCTTGCTTTGAACCTAGAAATAGATCCATCTGAATTCCTCTTTACTTTATACACCCACTTATTACCTATTACCTTCATGTTCTCCTTCTTGGGCACTAGAGTCCATGTTTGATTTTCCTCAAGTGCGTCGATCTCTTCTTGCATTGCCTCTTTCCATTCGGTGTACCTGCTTGCATCTTCATAGCAATCGGGCTCATGATCTTCTACTACTTTGTTCATATATGCATAATGTGTTGCCATGTATGAATCATAAGTAAACCTTTGAGTTGGATACTTAACTCTAGAAGACTTCCTTTCTTCACCTTTTGGAGGAATAAACCTCCTTTGCCTTGGGAACTTGATCTCTTTCTTTGACGTGGCTTCTTTCTCCATCATGTGTCCTTCATCATCTTCAACTTCATTACCTTCTTCATCCAACTCCACCAATGTTGCTTTGCCTTTGTTGATTGATTGTGCTTCATAGCTTGATGAAGATCTCCCCCTCCATGGTGAGTTCATGCTTGAACTATCTTCATTGATGGAACACCTTGGGCCGCTTAGCTCTAGGTCGATTTGTTCTTCATCATGTCCATGCTTTTCTTCTTCATAGTCCTGCATACAATCATACTTCTTATACCAAGGGAGTAGCTCATCAAATGCTACATGCCTTGATATCCTCAAGTCCTTTGTGTTTGGGTTGAAGCAGCTGTAACCTTTCTGATCATTTGAATATCCTAGAAACAGAGACTTTTCTGCCTTTGGTTGTAGCTTGTGCCTCAATTCACTTTGCACATGTACATAACAAGTACATCCAAATATCTTCAAGTGGGAAAGATCAGGTTTCTTACCATAATAGGCTTGATATGGTGTCAAGCCATGGATCCCTGAGGTAGGAGCCCTATTCATTAGATACACGGCGGTATTTGCTGCATCACTCCAAAACATGTTAGGTACATTCATCTCATTAAGCATTGCTCTAGCGATCTCGGCAATGTATCTATTCTTTCTCTCTGCTACTCCATTTTGTTGGGGTGTGTACCTGCATGTTACTTGCCTCTTGATGCCTTGATCCATTAAAAAATCAGAAAACTCATTTGAGAAATATTCTCCCCCTCCATTGGACCTTAGCTTCTTGATATATGTACCTGTTTCCTTCTCTACCATTGCCTTGAATGCTTTGAAACATGTAAACACATCTGATTTGTTTTTGATGAAATAAACCCAAACCATCCTTGTGCAATCATCTATAAAAGTGACAAAGTACTTGTTACCTCCAATGGATTGCTCTTTCGTTGGCCCCCACACATCTGTATGTATCAACTCCAATGGATGTTGGCTTATGTAGCCACTCTTCTTGAATGGAAGTCTCGCTTGCTTCCCTAGTTGACAAGATTCACATAAATGCTTCATACCTTGTCCTTGGAAGTTGGGAAGACCTTCAACCAGCCTCTTGAATTGCATTTCCTTCATTCTTTGTATGTTGATGTGACCTATCCTCTTGTGCCACAAGTCCAACTCCGAAATCCTCTTGTTTCCATATGTGAAGTAGACATGTTGAGTAGAATGAGAATTTACCTCCAAAGTGAAGAGTCTCCCTTGCTTCTTTCCTCTTGCTATGACCTTGTAACCTTGCTTAGGGTTCTCCACAAAGCATCCACCTTTGTTGAACCTTACTTGATAGCCTCTTTCAACCATTTGCCCAACGGACACCAAGTTCTTTGTGATGGTAGGTACATGTAAGACATCCTTGAGACATCTTCCTTCCTCCTTGTCATCCAAAGCTACATCTCCAACATGGGAGATCTCATGGGCTGTATCATCACCTGTTTCTACATGTCCTTTACCTTTGGGAACATGTAGATTTGTTAACCAAGAAGCATTGCAACTCATATGGTTGCTACATCCACTATCAATATACCAAGTGTTATCTACTTTGCTTGAATTCCCATTCATGTGCATCATCAAGAGATTGTCATTTTCTGAACT
This sequence comes from Ceratopteris richardii, assembly GCA_020310875.1. Lineage (NCBI taxonomy): Eukaryota > Viridiplantae > Streptophyta > Polypodiopsida > Polypodiales > Pteridaceae > Ceratopteris > Ceratopteris richardii. The sequence goes on from CM035412.1 coordinate 174,727,901, forward strand.
TGTAGAAGCATAATTACCTTGGCCTTTGTATGAAGAACCTTGATTATAGTTCCTTTGGTTTCCTCCTTGGTAGCAATCTTTAGCATAGTGGCCAAACTTGCCACATATGTAACATCCTTCGCCATCTTGATTCCTGTTTTGTTGATGTCGTCCTCCTCTTCCTCTTGATCTTCCTCTCCCTCTTTGTGATGAGGTGCCTTGGTCATGTCCTTGATTTCTTGAGTGGCCTTGCCTTCCTCCAAACCTTCCTTTGCCCCTTCCTTGTCCTTGTCTTCCTTTGCCCCTTTGATTACCTACATAGAAAACTTGTGCATCTTTGCTTTTAGTTGAACTTCCACCTATGTTCATTTCTTCGGTGACCATGAGAGCAACCAATTGCTCAAAATCGGGAAGATTATCCCTTACATAAACTGAAGTGGTAAAGGGTTTCCACTTCTCATCATCTCTCAAACCATTGAGAGTATAAGCCACAAGATCGTCATCGTCTACGTGGCTTCTAATGGATCCCAATGCATCTGATAACTCCTTGACCTTAAGTATGTAGTCATTTATGCTACTCCCTCAGCTCTTCCTAAGGTTGTTGAGCTCATTCTTGAGTTGGATCTTCCTTGCTTTGGTTCTTGTTGAATAAAGCCTTTCAAGTGTCTTTCATACCTTCATGCTTGAATCCAGGTCTTGGATATGGCCGATCATGCTATTGCTAATGTGTTGGGAAAGAATAAAGATAACCCTCTTGTCTCTTTCATTCCATTCCCTAAAGGCCCTTCTTTGGTCATTGGTTGGATTCTCATCCAACCTAGGTCTTGGTTCACTTCCACTAATCAGCCCCCAAAGGCCCTTGCCCATAAGATAGTTGGAGACCCTAAATCTCCATGGTTGATAGTTACCTTTCTCTAGCTTTTCAATTTGAGTGTTGAAGTCTCCCATATCTAGTCTTTGATACTTGACCTAGCCCTTGGCTAATGCTCCAATGTGTGTAAAATGAAAATGAGGCTCTGAGGTTACCTCAATTCAAAGCTTTCCTTAGATGGACACCTTGTGCTCTTGCAAATTTGAGTAGAATAGCTCCCCCTTGATGTGAGCTACCTCCAAGAAGCTTTTGTTGATGCAACTCTTCAACCACCAACTCCAAGAGGTCTTCTTGCTTGTATGTGATACCTCCAAGATGCCCAAATGCTCTGATACCACTGATGGGGGAAGTATCTCAACCCCTAAGCAACGATGAAGCGCGAATGACCTCCACAGGTATCCTTCTTTGACCTCTGCACACCAAAAATGCTCTTACTCAGAGCTTATGCAGAGAACTCCAGTGAGCTTTGGTAGACCTGTAGTAGACACCAAGGGCTTTCCAACAAAATAAATTTCACTTGAAATGGATGCTTACACAAAGAGAAACAATGTCTACAACATGAGCTAGTTGAATGCTCACAACTGCTAGTCAAGTAGAGACCTCACTTCACTCCAGCAAACGTTTCTCAGAGATTATACAAAGCATGAATCTCAAACTTGCGTCAACTTTAGAGCACTCTAATAGCTACCCAATGAGACCAAAATCATAGCAAATGGATACATAGAGAAGGAGAACCAACAATTACAACAGAGAGCAAAATATTTCCAATAGAGCCTACACAAAGAGAGAGATATCAATCACACAACTTCACTAAAATCAATGTTGCTCCCAGCTTACTCAGAGAATGCTCCAGAGAATTAGTAAAAATAAAATAGACTCTTATAGCTATCCAATGAGACAAGAATTACATCAAATGGATACCATATGAGGGAGAACCAATGCTAACAACTCAGGGGTAGAGAGTTGCAACACTGCCTGCGCACACACATAGATATGCCTACTAAAAGAAAACAAACAAGCAAGCAAGAGGGTTGCTTAAGCAAGGGGCTTGCTTATCACAACTCCAGCACTTAGTGCTCACTTTACATGAGCTAAAACTCCAAGAAGATGGCCCAAAAGAAGTCGGGATACATGCTCCTTTTATAGTGAGAGATGTGCCCCTAAAATCTAGGAACTACCTTTCCAAATCAGCCTCTTAACTTGGAGGAATTAGTTGAGATGACTTGGGGAGTGGTTGAGTGACTTTTCTTGATGGAATCTCGTGGCTTTTGGCTTCCTTTGATTGCTCCACATGTCCATAAAAGATTCCCCACGAATTTTTAGCTTGAAGCTTGACTTTTAACAATATACATATACAAAAATATAAAGTAGGTATGCATATGCCTTCATGTATGCATATGCATGCATGTATTCATATGCATGCATGTATTCATATGCATGCATGTATTCATATGCATGTATGCATGCATGTATTCATATGCATTCATGTATGCATGCATGTATGCATGCATGTATTCATATGCATTCATGTATGCATATGCATGCATGCATATGCATCCATGTATGCATGCATATATGCATATGCATGCATGTGTGCATATGCATGCATGTATGCATATGCATGCATGTATGCATATGCATTCATGTATGCATATGCATAAATGCATGTATGTATATGCATTCATGTATGCATATGCATGCATGCATGTATGTATATGCATTCATGTATGTATATGCATTCATGTATGTATATGCATTCATGTATGTATATGCATGCATGCATGTATATATATATATATATATGCATTCATGTATGTATATGCATTCATGTATGTATATGCATATGCATTCATGTATGCATATGCATGAAAGCATGTATGCATATGCATGAAAGCATGTATGCATATGCATGCATGTATGTATGCATATATGCATATGCATGCATGTATGCATATGCATTCACGTATGCATATGCATGCATGCATGTATGTATATGCATTCCTGTATGCATATGCATTCATGTATGCATATGCATGCATGAATGTATGCATAAGCATGCATGCATGTATGCAAATGCATGCATGTATCCATATGCATGCATGTATGCATGTATGTATGCATATGCATTCATGTATGCATATGCATTCATGTATGCATATGCATGCATGCATAT
>CM035412.1:174733423-174898423 GCA_020310875.1 Ceratopteris richardii
TCAATTGTAAACATGTTTCCATAGGAGTGGTAAAAGGTTTGTAGTTGTCAAGGCCAAAAGGCTACAATCATGTGTCATTAAATTTTATTTGACATAAAGCAATTTTGCAACTAACTTGCATAAAGTGAGTACCCAAATAATGATGCAAATGCCCCAAATCTGACATCTCAAATGATGAATGAAAGTCAAACTTAAAATCAACAATACACTTTTCATTAGGATCAATGAGTAACATGTCATCAACATGGAAAACCATGATTAGAAGCACATCATTTACATGCTTAACATATAAAATTATTTGATTTTGGGCTATTCTCAAAACCATGTGCAATCACGTAGGCCTATATCGTTTCATACCAAGCATGTGGTGATTGCTTCAAACCATATAGTCACTTTTTCAATCTGCACACTTTGTTTTCATGCCCTTTTTGCACAAAACCACAAGACTTTAGAAATGTAGTTCTCATGTCGACCTAATGTAGGTTCCAACCATGATGAGCTGCAAGCACCCAGATGCTATGGACAATCCATTCGGCATGTAGGAGGAACAATATCAACAAAATCAATGCCTCTTTCTTGAGCACAAACCTTTGCAACAAGACTTGCCTTATACCTGTCAACTATTCCATCAGGCTTAAGATTCTACTTATATATGCACTTGCTTCCCATGGCCTTGTTGCTAGGAGGCAAGTCATAAAGTCAAGGTACCATTTTTCATAATAGCATGATCTAATTGCATAACAACCATCCAATTTTCTGAATTTTGTGCTTCATCAAACAAAACAGAATCATTCTCATCACAAAGACTAGAGGCATCCATAACATAGCAATACAATGCAAAAGAAGCACTATGAGAGCCTCACCAAATATGATATGACAAAGATGCATGGAATTTTCTATCTCAAGTCTGCACCAACCATTTAGGCATAGCTTTTGCCTCCTCTATATTAGAAATCTTATCAACAAGTGCATCATGTAGATGTGCATCAGAAATGGAATGCTCTTCATGATCATGTGGAACCTATTAAGGTTGAGAAATTGCCTCATTTGGCATAGCACTACATTGTGTACTTGTAGAAATAGGAAACAAGGTCTCATACACATCTCTTGAGCTAAATGATGTGTTCTTAGTACATGAGAGTAATGGCTAATTACAAAACAAAAAAAAAATCATTGCTTTATCATCCAATCTCCATTATTGTTTTTCAAGCAGTAATGCATATGCTACACAACCAAAGACACACATATGAGCAACAAATGGCTTGCAACCATGCCAAGCCTCATATGTTGCACACATAATAGCGTCAAGCTTGAAAGTATGTGGTAAAGCGTGACTCTTGACCATACAACTCCTCATCTCCATGAGTCATATGTTCTTTCTCTTTGGAAATTCATTACATTGAGGTGTATATGGCCCTATTCAATAATGTTATATCCCATGTTTAGCTAAAAATGCATTAAAATCAGAAGACATATATCCCCTCTTTGATCAAAATGGAGAGTGCCCATTTTTTATGTTGAAAACTTCTTAGCCCAAACCAAAAACTGTTTGAAGCACAGAACACTTTGGCCTTTTCTTTCAATGTACATATCCATGCATGCTTGAAAAAATTATCAATGAAAGTCACAAAGTAAAAATAGTTCCCAAAAGAAGGTATTTGCATAGGATCACAAACATCATTATGAACAAGCTATAGTTTCTAAGTAGCTCGTACTGAACCATCTTTTGGGAAGGAGGATCTTGGACAGAGAGAATACCATTTAAGTTTTTTGCAGGCATAACAGACTAGCAAAATTCAAATGATCGAAGCATGCATGCCAAAGTTTTGCATCTAACAGAGCTTGACAACCTTGAACTACACGTGTTGATTCATTCATAGATTTCCCATAATCTATGGGCTTGTATAGCCCACCACATAAAATTCTAGAAGAAATTAGGAAGTTCCCATTTGATAGATCATGAAGTGTACATGTGTCATCAAAAAATTTCACAAACATGACGATCTTGGCTAATGTTGAATCGATAAAAACATTTTCTTGATTACTGGCACAAACAAGGCATCTAACAATGTAAATGAACTACTATCAGTAGTAGTCAAAATGATCTCATTGAGTCCGATGATAGGATAAAAGGATTTGCGGACAGATATGATAGTATCAAGGGAGACTCAAGTGAACTCAAGAAACTACATTACCAAGTAATATGTTTGGTTTCCCGATTATCAAAGTAATAAACACCTGAATCTACTAGAAACATATGCTCTTCATGATAAGATGGGTCATAACTAGAAACAATAGTAAATGCCTATTCTACATTGTGCACAAGATTTGTAGACTCTGATTTGGGTGTAGATGTATCTTCAAAAACCATTCTAACATATTTGTTCTTTACCTTTCTGCAACCATTTTTGGACAACTCTTTAAGACATGATAATTTTCTTTACATTATTTTCTAAAACAATTCTACATTTATATTTTCTTCACACCTTTTTCATCCTTCTTTGATTCTGCACAATTACCAGATTTCTACTTACTACTAGATGAACTCCATTTACCTTTGCTAATCTAACGAGCCATGAAAGCTTGATCTATAGTATGCATAATGGACATGTTCTGCCTAGATTAATCTTCCTATGATAGAATAGAGACTAACTCCTCAAGTGTTCACGCATTTGGACTACCTTTCATCTTCAACCAAAGACTAGAAGCAAAACTCTACTATGAATCTAGAAGACCATTCAGAACAATCTACACAAGTGAACTATCTAGCAAGAATTCATCATTAAAAGTCAATTACTTGTTCAAATCTTTGATCTTCTTGAAGAAATTGTGAAAGGAATATCATTCATTAATGTACTCACTCTCCAAGTGTTTTTTGATGTAAGCAACACTAGCCCCATTTCTTGCCTGCTATAAAGTGATAAATGTATCTCAACCATCCTTTCCTATGTCGCAGGACCGAATGTGAGGACTAATGGCATGTTTGATAGATGAGGCTATCAATGCATATTCTTAATAATCACTACCATCCCAACGAAGTTGCTTTGTAGTAGATGCAATAGGAGTTGCAATAGGAACATGAACCTAAAGAACATCATCTTCAATGCCATTAACATCACCTTCAATAATTGTATTTGCAGATGTAGTAGGATGTTTTTCAAAACCCTACATAATATTCCACAGTCATTTTTGTAGCCAATACATGACCCATCATATATGCCCATAATGCCAAATTGGTACCATCCAACTTATCCTCAACAACCAACATACGGAATAAATCAATACGTTTAGCCATGGCAATTGACTAAAATACTTTGATGTAGAAAAATGATTCTATCTCAAAAATTTGAACACAACTAGCCTATCGAGTTTTGCTATACATGTAGCAGACTTTGAAGAGCTTAACTAGTGAACTAAAACTTATATATGTGTTTTGTAGAGAAACACAGAATTGCCTACCTAGGCATTGGGATAGTGTGTTCGAAGCCTAAAGTAGCTCAGATCCCCTACGTATGATCACTAACTTTTGCATGATTCTGAGATTGTGACCAGATGGGTGTCACGATGCCCTAGATGAAACATCAACCCACTTTGATACCAATTATTGGAGCTTGAGGTCTATGGAAGCACATGAACAATAAAAGAAAGAAGACGAAGCTTGGAGCACAACACACAATACTGAATAAATTAGGGTACAAAGATAAGTAACTCCTTAGGGCTATAGGTGTATATACAAGCCATGCGGAAAAGACCTCCTAAAGAGGAACAAATGTACCGTGCTCGTCCTAGTGTGTTCACACACATTAGTACCAAAATATATCAACAATTGTTATAGGTGTATATACAAGCCAAAGGAAAATAACCTTGTATACAAAGAAAAAGTGCCTTGAGGGTTCTAGGTTTGTTCACTCGCATCACTACAGAAATATCACTACAACATATGAGGGGCATACCGACGCTGCATATAGCGACGATCATAGTCGGCGTCGGTATAGCCCTCAAAAAATCTCACTAAGAGATACCGACGGTCAAGTGACCGTCGGTATGACCGTTTTAAATGGATCGTCGGTGTGGCCCGCAGCCGCCGGTATAAGGGTCGGTATAGGTGTTGGTATAGGCATCGGTATGAGCGTCGGTATACGTGTCGGTAATTTAATGGCAACTACCGACATGTATACCGACGTCCATACCGGCGCGTATACCGGCGGCGAGTTTTAAACATATCGCGAACCCGAGAGCAAAACTTCACATTTTTGCACCTGTTTGAGTACTGTCGGTCTACTGTCAAACTTGCGCGGGCAAACCTGCATTGTCTTGTGCACACACACACACACATAGATCTCTCTCTCTACACACACACACTCTCTCTTGGCTTAGATCTCACATCTTGGTAAGTGTTGCACGTACTATTAGCATTTGTGTTTCTCTATGCTTTATGGTTTCTAATTTCTCTTTTCATTGATTTTGCAGAAGTTCTTTGGTGTCGATTGTTTGGAATTGTACGAGAGACGACCTACATTACGCTTTGACGACAACGATTCAAAGAGGGACATACTTGTAAGTGATTCTTTTATTCGCTATTGATAGAGAGAGAGACACAGAGAGAGAAAGAGAGAGAGAAGAGAAAGGAAGATACACATTAATTTACACATGCATACATACACACATACACACATACATGTACACACATGCATGCTTACATACACACACCTATACACACATGCATGCTTACATACACACACACATATACACAGATGCATGCATACACACACATAAATTTACACACATGCATACATACACACACATGCATACACACATACATACACACACATATATACACATATGCATACATACACATACACACACACATATACACACATACATACACACACGCATATATACACACATATACACACATGCATGCATACATACACACACATATACCGGCACGCATGCATACACACATATATACACACATGCATACATACACACATATACACACATGCATGTATACATACACACACATGTATACACATGCATACACATACACACACATACATATACATGCATGCATACATACACACACGTACACACACATGCACACACATGCATGCCAACATACACACACATACACATACACACACATGTATACACATGTATACATACACACACACACATGTACACATGCATACATACACACACATATATACACACATGCATACATACACACATATAATCCTATTTTTATTTTGAAATTTTTTTTTTACATCAAATATATAAACATAGGATTAGGGTTTTAGGGTTAAATATTTAAGATTAGGGTTTCAGGGTTTTAACACCTACATAACATATATGCACACATACACATGCATATATAATACATATATACATGTATATACACATGTATACAGAAGTATACATATTTTAGGTCTAGATATTTAAGATTATGGTTTTAGGGTTTAGTATTTCAGATTTAAGTCTAAGTCTTTCTGATTAGGTTTTTACGATTTCGATACGTAGATAACATATATACACAAACACACATATACATATAATACATACATACATGTAGATACACATGCATACAAAAATATACATATTTTAGATTTAAATCTTTAAGATTAGGGTTTTAGGGTTATAACACCTACATAACATATATGCACACATACACATACACATGTAATACATATATACATGTATATACACATGTATACAGAAATATACATATTTTAGGTCTAGATATTTAAGATTAGGGTTTTAGGGTTTAGTATTTCAGATTTAAGTCTAAGTCTTTCTGATTAGGGTTTTAGGATTTTAATACGTAGATAACATATATACACACACATATACATATAATACATACATACATGTAGATACACATGCATACAAAAATATACATATTTTAGATTTAAATCTTTAAGATTAGGGTTTTAGTGTTATAACACCTACATAACATATATGCACACATACACATGCAGTACATATATACATGTATATACACATGTATACATAAATATACATATTTTAGGTCTAGATATTTAAGATTAGGGTTTTAGGGTTTAGTATTTCAGATTTAAGTCTAAGTCTTTCTGATTAGGGTTTTAAGATTTTAATACGTAGATAACATATATACACAAGCACACATATACATATAATACATACATACATGTAGATACACATGCATACAAACATATACATATTTTAGATTTAAATCTTTAAATTAAGGGTTTTAGGGTTATAACACCTACATAAGATATATGCACACATACACATGCACATATTATACATATATACATGTATATACACATGTATACAGAAATATACATATTTTAGGTCTACATATTTAAGATTAGGGTTTTAGGGTTTAGTATTTCAGATTTAAGTCTAAGTCTTTCTGATTAGGGTTTTAGGATTTTAATATGTAGATAACATATATACACAAACACACATATACATATAATACATACATACATGTAGATACACATGCATACAAAAATATACATATTTTAGATTTAAATCTTTAAGACTAGGGTTTTAGGGTTATAACACCTACATAAGATATATGCACACATACACATGCACATGTAATACATATATACATGTATATACACATGTATACAGAAATATACATATTTTAGGTCTACATATTTAAGATTAGGGTTTTAGGGTTTAGTATTTCAGATCTAGAATTTTAAGATTAGGGTTTTAATTAAATATATAAAATTAAATATATAAAAATAGGATTATGTAAGGAAAAAAAATATGAATATATAAATAAATATATATATTAAATAAGATAATTATATACATAAATAAATATAAAAGGAACTAGTGTTTTAAATAATTTAATTAAATATATATGATTAAATATATAAAATTAAATATATAAAAATAGGATTAAGTATGAAAAAAAATCTGAATATATAAATAAATATATATATATATAATAAGATAATTATATACATAAATAAATATAAAAAGAAATAGTTTTTTAAATAATTTAATTAAATATTTATGATTAAATATATAAAATTAAATATATAAAAAATAGGATTACGTAAGAAAAAAATCTGAATATATAAATAAATATATATATATATATATAATAAGATAATTATATACATAAATAAATATAAAAAGAACTAGTGTTTTAAATTATTTAATTAAATATATATAATTAAATATAGTTAAGTAAAGAAAAAATCTGAATATATAAAAAAAAATATATATATAAGGTAGGATAATTATATAGATATAAAAATATGATAAGAACTAGTATTTTAAATAAATAAATGAAATATATATGATTAAATATATAAAAATAGGTTTAAATTTAATAATTTTAAATGGAGTCAATATATATACAATATACAAACACACATGCTTATATACCTATCTATATTCACATATATATACATATACACATATATATACACATGCATACATATATATACATGTTTTAGTTCTAGGTCATTTGGATTAGGGTTTTAGGGTTTTAACACGTACATAACATATATACACACATACACATACACATATAATACATATATACATGTATATACACATGTGTATAGAAATATACATAATTTAGGTCTAGATCTTTAAAATTAGGGTTTTAGGGTTTAGGCATACATATCACTTATTTAAGAGGAATAAAATCTGAATAAATAAATAAATATATATATATATATAATAGGATCAATCAAGAAAAAATCGGAATATATAGATAAAATAGGATAGCTATATAGATTAGGGTTTTCCAAGGTGTATAGTATCCGAGATGGAGCTCCGGTGATGGATGCGGCTGACAAAGCAATGCGTGCATGCATACGACAGCTTTGCTCCATCCAATTTGGACACTCCATCATGCTGAAATGGGGTGAACATGATAAAGATCGGAAGAATTATATCACACAAACGATTTACTAGGAGTTATGACCAGCCGATGGACAGTCGATTGTGAGTCCAGAGTGGATTCTGCACACCGCAAGTGAGGTCATGTCCCAATGACGATTCGAGGCTCGTGATGCATTCAGAGAAGGCTTACCAAAGCCTGTGTGGTTAGATGCTGACAAGTGGGACATGATTAGTGATGAGCAGCAGCAGACTCCTGACCGATATCGCCAACAGCGAAATGGCGTAGCCACACGTCTAGACACAATTGGACCGTCACATTTGGGCAGCGATGGATATTGTCATGGACAAAGGAAACCATCCTGAACCTAAGATTCCATGTGAACCCTGTATCTCATGATTGGTTCAGAATTAGGAGAAACCAATGCTTCCATTGCGTCCGAAATGTGCCAAAACCCTAAGATCGACTGTCTACTTGCCTGATTCGGATATCCAGAGCTCATGCTTCGAGTCGATGACATCATGATGACATCATCAAGTCGCAACCGCCCTTGGGAACCGCCCTTGAAAACCTATATAAGGAGGGGTTGGCCACATTCATAATCAGTCTTGCCAATGCCAGTCTTGGGAGCTCAAGGAGTCGTGACCTCCAAGTAAGTACTTTCAAGTTCCAGTTCTAGTTCTTGTCTTGTTCCTTGTTCTAGTCTAGTTCTTGGACATACTATCTTGTCCCCTTGTAATCTAGTAGTAGGAGATCCTGTCGAGTTCTTCCGTGTATCCAGTTCATCTTCCAGAAGGGAGTTCTTGTAATCGAGACATCTTGTCTCATACTTACGATCCCGGGTTGTGGGATCTCCTGTATCATCTCTAGTTGAGTTATTCATACCTATCAGTCCCGGGTTGTGGGACATCTTGTATCGATCGTATATTCTTGTATCGTTTCCCCTTCGTGGGTGATCTTGTAATCAGAAGTGTATTTCCGAAATCTTGTCTATTGTAGTCAGAGAGCACAATCTAGTGCTCCCCTGACATTTTGGCAAGACTATCTTCTATCCAAGACCAGACATCATGGAGAACGCTTATGAACAGATCGTAGCATCACTTCAGAGTCTCCAACAACAAGTCGAAGACCTAAGTCATCGACAGACACAAGTCGAGATGGGACATCCGGTGCATGTAGGTGCACTCCTCCAAGAATTACAAGAAAGAATCGGGAGTCTTCAAGCGAATCAAGGGAGTATTCAAGTGAATCAACGGCCCAGTACATCATTTATGAAGGAACCCAAGATCTGCATGCCAGAAAAGTTCAATGGTGATCGCACAAAGTTTCGAGGATTCTTGCAACAAGTCAAATTGTACATTCGCATGCAGCCTGATAGATACCCTGATGATGCATCCAAGGTCGGTTTTATTGGAACCTTGCTCTATGGTCAAGCTTTATCATGGTTCGCCCCAATCTTGGAGAAGGATATGGCCGTACTTCATGACTATGAGGCATTTCTTGGAGAGCTTGTCGCCACATTTGGAGATGCAGACACGAGTCGAGTGGCAGAAACAAAACTTTGAAAGCTACGTCAAGGTAACCGCCCTGCCTCTACCTATGCATCAGAATTTAGGCAGTTGATATGTGACCTCACTTGGCATGAAGATTATTTCATAAGCCAATTTAGATGGGGCTTAAGGGATGATGTGAAGGACCTTCTACTCACGATGCCAGAGGTGAAGACATTGAATGAATACATCAACCAAGCCATTCAATGTGATAACCGCCTTTTTGAAAGGAAACAAGAAAAACAAGTAGAAGGAAGACCTCGCCAATGGAAACCTTTCCAGCCTACTCCTAGAGATGACACTATGCCCGAACCTATGCAGATAGATGTAACTAGGTTCCAGCCTCTAACACCACAAGAGAAACAAAGAAGGAGGGATAACAAATTATGTCTATATTGTGGAAACCCTGGCCACATTGCAGTTAATTGTCCCAACAAGAGAACGAACTCCAAAGTCGCAGCCACCCTTGTAGAGCAGGGAAACGAGGAAGTCCAGTTGTAAAAGAGACCATACAGCCGGACCATGATATACGAAAGGGTCTCATAATTCCATCCACACCCGTAGAAACATGTCTTGCCCCTGTCAAGTTAATCCTGTCTAAGAAGACCCTTTCCCTCATAGCTCTGGTAGATTCAGGAGCGTCCTCATGTTTCATTGATGAAGGACTCGTTAAGAAACATGGAATTCCAGTACTTCGAAAGAACAGACCAGTAGTAGCTGAAGTAGTAGATGGACGGCCTCTAGCATCGGGGAATATAACCATGGAAACCATACCACTAAGAGTATACCTTGGTGACCATGATTCACACATATGTTTCAATGTAATATCGAGTCCAACAAATATGGTTATCATCGGAATGCCGTGGTTAAAGAAACATAATCCAGAAATTAATTGGGAAAAGAATAAAATCACCCGTCGAGATATCCAGAAGAACCCAACATATGTTGGAGCCAAAGCCTTCATACATGCAGTAAGGAAGGAACCTACATATATGATCTATGCCATACCAGCTCAAGAATCCAAGAAAGATGATCCAGTACAGCTACCCAATCAATACAACAGCTTTAAAGATGTTTTTGAAAAGAAGAATGCAGATATCCTCCCAGAGCATAGACCTTATGATTGCCCCATAGATCTTCAAGAGGGAACACAACCACCCTTTGGACCAATCTACAGACTATCTCCAGAGGAACTTACAGAACTACGCAAGAACATTGATGAGAATCTAGCAAAGGGGTTTATCAAACACTCGAAGTCTCCAGCAGGAGCTCCTATTCTATTTGTAAAGAAGAAGGATGGGACTCTCCGGATGTGTGTAGATTATCGTGGATTGAACAAAGTCACTATAAAAAACAGATACCCTCTACCACTCATATCAGAGCTCTTGGAACGCCTTGGAAAAGCAAAATTCTTCACGAAAATTGATCTTCGAGGAGCTTACAACCTTGTCAGGATCAAAGAAGGAGACGAATGGAAGACAGCATTTCGAACAAGGTATGGGCATTTTGAATATGTAGTTATGCCATTCGGTCTTACAAATGCTCCAGCTGTCTTCCAACATATGATGAATGATATTTTTCGAGAATATTTAGATGATTTTGTTGTAATATACCTTGATGATATCTTGATATTCTCCAAAAATCTAGAGGATCATGAAGATCATGTAAAGATAGTCCTAGAGAAACTAAGAGAAAAAGGATTGTATGCAAAATTGGAGAAGTGTTCTTTTCATAAGACAGAAGTGGAATTTTTAGGGTACATAGTATCAGATAAAGGAATTTTTATGGACCCTAAGAAGATTGAGACAATCCTTGATTGGCAACCACCTTCATGTGTTCGAGATGTACAATGTTTTTTGGGGTTTGCCAATTTCTACAGGATATTCATCAGAGATTACTCCAAGATAGTGACACCTCTTACCAAGCTTACAGGGAACTCCAAATTCTCATGGACCGAAGAAGCAGAGAAGGCCTTTCAGACCTTGAAATCAGCATTCACTACTGCTCCAATTCTAGTTCATCCTGATTCTAGTAAGCCCTTCTTCCTTGAGACAGATGCATCGGACTTTGCTCTAGGGGCCATTCTTTCCCAACATGGAGATGATGGACACCTACATCCAGTTGCATATCATTCAAGGAAGTTTTCCCCTCCAGAAATTAATTATGAAATTCATGATAAAGAACTCCTTGCCATAGTAGACGCGTTTGATACCTGGCATCACCATCTAGAAGGAGCAGCTCATAAAGTCATTGTGTATTCAGATCACAAGAACCTAGAGTATTTTATGACCACCCGGATCCTCAATAGAAGGCAATCTCGATGGAGTAACTTTTTATCCAGATTCGACTTTGTCATCACATACCGTCCAGGACGTCATCAATGTCAGTCAGATGCCCTATCCAGAAGATCTTACCTTGCACCAAAGAAGGGTGAAGAGGCCTTTGATCAACAAGAGAGTGTATTACTCAAGCCTGAACATCTCCAGTTAGCAGCTATCTCTTCAACCCATCCTGAAGATTCAGCCTTGAATCATTTGATTCGTGAGAATCTACAGCAAGATGAATTATTTTGTAATGTTAAGCAAAAAACTCAAGAAGGAAAAGTCCAAGAAGTAAATGAATTCCAGGAAAAGGACGGGTTACTATTCTATCAGAACCTATTGTATGTCCCTCAAGGAAAGCCCAGGATCCAAGTACTTCAACAACGTCATGACAACCTTGCAGCAGGACATTTTGGAGTAAATAAAACCATAGAACTCATATCTAGGGATTTTTGGTGGCCTCAAATGTGGAAGGAAGTCAAAGAATATATCCGAACCTGTGACACTTGCAATAGATCTAAGGTACCACGACATAAGCCTCATGGCCTCTTGCAACCCTTACCTATTCCAGAAAGGCCATGGGCTTCATTATCTATGGATTTCATCACAGATCTACCAAAGTCAGATAAGTATGATGCCATTCTTGTTATTGTGGATAGATTCACAAAGATGGCACACTTCATTCCAACCACAAAGGCAATCACAGGTGCAGGCACTGCTAGACTCTTTCTCAGATACATCTTTAGGCTTCATGGATTGCCTCATGATATTGTCAGTGATCGAGGTCCTCAGTTCATATCTAGCTTTTGGAACAGTCTTTGCAAGCTCCTTGGTGTTCAAGTTAAACTATCTACAGCAAATCATCCACAGACTGATGGACAAACAGAACGGGTGAATCAAGTCCTAGAGCAATATCTCCGTTGCACTAGCAACTATCACCAAAATGATTGGTTTGAGTTGTTACCCTTTGCAGAGTTTGCCTATAACAATAGTGTTCATGCATCTACTAAGCAAACTCCCTTCTTTGCAAACTATGGACAACATCCAAGGATGGATATACAACTCTCAAATCATGTCAAGAACCCAGCTGCCAGAGACAAGGCCCAGTACCTGATGGACATTCACAAAGAACTGAAGGAAGAGATCCATAAAGCTCAACAACAATATAAGTACTATGCAAATCAACATCGTGTCCAGAATCCATCGTACCAAATTGGGGATAAAGTATGGTTACTCCGAAACAATTTACAAACGTCAAGGCCTTGTGCAAAGCTAGATCATCAAAAGTTTGGTCCATTTACCATCTTGGCCAAGATTAATCCAGTCACCTTCAAGCTCCAGTTACCGAGTACCATGAGAATACATCCAGTTTTCCATGTATCCATGTTGGAACCATATCAGATTTCACCATTGAGGGGGGAGAGACCTAGTCCTTCACCACCTATCGAGATTGATGATCATGAAGAATTTGAAGTCGAGCATGTCCTAGATTCCAGAATATCCCGGGGAAGATTGGAATACCTTATTCATTGGAAAGGGTATGACATCAGTGATCGTACTTGGGAACCTGCAGAAAACCTTCAAAGAGCACCAATCAAGGTTCGAGAATTCCATAAGAGAAATCCAACGAAGCCGAGACCAGATAACATGACCGCTCCTCGTGGAACTCGTCGCTTGAGGGGGAGGTGATGTCATGGACAAAGGAAACCATCCTGAACCTAAGATTCCATGTGAACCCTGTATCTCATGATTGGTTCAGAATTAGGAGAAACCAATGCTTCCATTGCGTCCGAAATGTGCCAAAACCCTAAGATCGACTGTCTACTTGCTTGATTCGGATATCCAGAGCTCATGCTTCGAGTCGATGACATCATGATGACATCATCAAGTCGCAACCGCCCTTGGGAACCGCCCTTGAAAACCTATATAAGGAGGGGTTGGCCACATTCATAATCAGTCTTGCCAATGCCAGTCTTGGGAGCTCAAGGAGTCGTGACCTCCAAGTAAGTACTTTCAAGTTCCAGTTCTAGTTCTTGTCTTGTTCCTTGTTCTAGTCTAGTTCTTGGACATACTATCTTGTCCCCTTGTAATCTAGTAGTAGGAGATCCTGTCGAGTTCTTCCGTGTATCCAGTTCATCTTCCAGAAGGGAGTTCTTGTAATCAAGACATCTTGTCTCATACTTACGATCCCGGGTTGTGGGATCTCCTGTATCATCTCTAGTTGAGTTATTCATACCTATCAGTCCCGGGTTGTGGGACATCTTGTATCGATCGTATATTCTTGTATCGTTTCCCCTTCGTGGGTGATCTTGTAATCAGAAGTGTATTTCCGAAATCTTGTCTATTGTAGTCAGAGAGCACAATCTAGTGCTCCCCTGACAGATATGACACAATGTGTCATGATTTTGTAAGTACCATTTCATTTATTGAATTTATTTGTGTTAAATTTCTCATATATATTTCTCTAATCTTTTTATATTTGTTTCAGGAGCTCGTAATGGGTCATCCTCCAACACGAACGGAGGAGTCTTATGGATATAGTCATGGGTTGACTGCACTATTGCA
Organism: Ceratopteris richardii; assembly: GCA_020310875.1. NCBI lineage: Eukaryota > Viridiplantae > Streptophyta > Polypodiopsida > Polypodiales > Pteridaceae > Ceratopteris > Ceratopteris richardii. Next base: position 174,747,715 of record CM035412.1, read on the forward strand.
GGACTTGGAGGGACGCGGTGCGGTAGTTTCATGGGAGCATTTGTGATGAGGTAATTAATTTATAAACTTGGTTTTTACTTGTTTGTAATTTTCATGTGAATTTATCTCATTCCATTAATGTTCTTTGTTGCAGGACTATTGATATGGAACGTTCTTTGCATGTGTATGGAAGTGGAAGACCAATATTTTGTATTTGATTTCCATATGGCAATACATTGCTTTGCAACATTTTGTAAAAGCGTCATATATGACAATGGTTTGCCACACTCTTGTACATGCTTCATTATTGGAATATATAACTTCTTTTGTACATGGTTCATTGTTCATTCTGATTATCTCTTTTGTGTACAATAATACTCTGTTTCATGAAATCATATTTCGGTTGTCATTAGAGTACACATCACATGTACTCGGTTTTTTTTTGGGCAGAGTGTATTGTCTTTTTTTCAGCAACATCATGGTAATGTTGCTGTAGCAAAAGACAAAACACTCTACCCAAAAAAAAATTTGCAGGTATGGTCGTCGGTATACGCGACCATACTCCCAATAGTGTCATCGGAAAAACCACTAGTACACCCAGGAGGCGATGCACCAGAAGCGGATTACGGACGCATATATCGACGTTTATACCGACGCGTATACCGACAATTATACCGACATATATACCGACGCATATACCGGCGCCTATACCGATGCCTATACCAACTCTTTGGTACCGACGCGCAAACCGACCTTTACACCGGCATCGCAGCAAATAAAGCCGCGTTCATTTTCCTCTGTAAAAACCTCGGTATACCATCGATCTGTTGTAGTGTATACCAACACTTAAAGTTGATTTGGAAGCTAGGAAGAGGTGTGCTTAGGATTGGGTGGGGTTGCTTAGGATATTCAATAGGTCACACAAATTTTCTATGTTATTTTATTTATGAATTTAACACACACACACACACACACATATATATATATATATATGTATATATATATATATATATATATATATATATATATATATATATATATATATATATATATATATATATATATAGAGAGAGAGAGAGAGAGAGAGAGAGAATGCTACTTCTCCTACCAAAGTAGAAAGTGCCCCAATAAACATTCTAGGTATATTTGTTGGTTAGATAAATGAAGTTGATTCTTTGGATTTGTTGTAGTTCAAATTTTCCAACCCCTTGAATCAATCTTCCAATTGTCTAGAGCCTCTAAGGACTAACTTCCTAAATATACCTTAGTACTTCCTTTCCTACAAGAAGGCAAGGAACTCTTGGACATGTTTTATCTAATCAGTTGTGCACTATCTTGACTCTTAATTTGGACAAATGAAAAAATCAAACATTATTTCTAAATCAAGAATTAATCATAGTGAAAATATTGTAAAACTTTTACCATATTTGTGAAAAGGCCATTTCGAAGGATTTTTTGTTTGTGCATACAATTACAAAAAATCTCAAGTTAGTAGTTCAATTCACTTTAGGAAGAACTCAATAGCAAACATACTATTAAATGAGCTGCTTTATTCAAACATATGTGAGGGACCCTTCTTAGGAATATTCAATTTCTATAGATACGTATCATTTTACTATCATTAATTCTCTCAAAAGATGCTTATTTTGTTAATGAAGTTAAAATATTTGATTGAAAATCTCAAAAGTAGAAACATGAAGAGACTTAGAACATAAAATCATTGAATATCTTGAAGATCATGTTATTGGAAGAGAGCTAAGTAATAGTTATACTACTCAAAAATTCTAGTTTGCAAAAGAACGTACAAGTCTTATTCCTGAAATGGTGAGATGCATGCTAAATGAAAAAGGTTTACGGTTAGTTTTTTTGGCCAAAATGGAAATAACGAAAGTGAAAATAAAAAAAAAAGATTTTTTCTACATATGGTGAATATTCTCCTTATGAATTTTCAAATGGATTAAATTATTAATGTGCCCAGTACAATTTTTTTATGAAGTATTGTTCTCGGCATAGTTTGCAACAACCGAGGTTAAAATCAGAACTTGAAGCCCAAAAAAAAGCAACAAAGCATAGAAGCTAGTTGTATCGAGAAGACAATGAGTTTAAATCAAGATATAGAGAAGATCAATGATGTTTTCATCTCTGTTATGGATCCTCCATTTAGTTTTGAGCTTGTTATTTTCTAAGATGAACATCCTATGTTGTTTAAAGCGACAATATTTCTTACAACTACACATTTTTCTACCAAGCAAGAGAGGAACTTAACAATCAAATATTCGTTTGGAGCTTCAATGTCAAAGGAAATTTAGGACGAAGTGATCGTAGATCTTTATGACAATCGGACATACAAGCTTTATATGAAGGAAGGAGGATATGAAGATTTCCATGAAGCAATGAATGTTTAAAGTGCCAATGGATATGAAGACTCAAGTAAACCAACATATGTGTATAAGTTGATTAAATCTTTATATGTTCTACAACATAGTTGATGGTTGTTGGACATGTATGTTCAGAAGTATAATCGTTTGTCTATGCATGTAAGGAAGGTACTTCAATCACATATATTTGCATCTATATAGATGATATTTTACATACGTGTAATGATGAAGTCAAAATCAAAGAAACTTAGATGAGGTTTGGAAAGAAGTTCAAAATCTTAAAGGCACGAAAGCTTACATACTTTCTTGGTGTTAAGCTATTTATCGATTTTTGTTTTCTCTGAAAAGAAAATTCTATAGAAGGAGACTCTCCCAATCTTTAATTAATAAAAGAACAAATATACATTTGAATGGGCTTAGTGCCCTTGGGATCAGCTATATCCCACAATTCAAGGGTAGGATGGCCTAGAGGGGGAATAGCTATGAAATTTTCTTTTAAGATATTTACAAATAAATTTAGTGATTTTTTTGATGCCCTTATGAGCGACCAAGTAACTTTTAATCTTGTTGCTTTCCAAGAAAAAATTTGTGTGGTGTCTAAAAAGTTCAATTTTTATACAATCACATATTATTCCACCTAATAAGTAGAGGGATTTTCCAATCGAAGTTTCTTTCAGATGGGCCTCAACGTTGATGGCACATCTATCCTTCCATATCTTCTGGAGTGCTTCCCCTCTAATGGCATTTCAAAAACATAAAGAACCTAGAGATTTGTTTCTCTAAGTAATGGTTGCTTTTCTAAGTAATGGTTGTTTCTCTGAGTAATGGTTGTTTCTAGTCGATTTGCCTTTTTAAGTTGAAAATCCTGGTGAGAGATTTCCAGAGCTATTTATGTAATTGAATGACACTTTATCTCTCTAGAAAAGTATATAAAACATGCTAGCATAGTATGGAATGATCATTTGTAAAGAAATTTATAGATAGGATGAAGTTTAATTTCGAACATAGTATTGAAGATAATGCCTCACTTGAAGATCCATTGTAATAATGATCTATTATCCATATCTTATTTAGTCACTTACATAGACCAAACATCTCGTAGAATATTAAAGACTTTTCAAAGTTTCTGAATAAGAAAATGAACATATACAGAAATCTAAAAGATTGCTTCAATATTTGAAAATTATATGTATTGAAGAATTATTCTTTGCTTTCAAAAAATGCATGGATCTCAGCATGGTTAATGATGTTGATTGAAAGGAAATAAATAAGGTAGATGAAGAAATTTTATTGATATTGTTCTTATTGGTAACAAGGTGAATTCTTCGAGGTATGAAAATTAACCTATAGTGGCATTATCAAATACAAAAATAGAGTATAAATCTTGCCAACGAGAGCTCTAAAGCAATGTGGTTGTGCAAGAGATGGTTAGTACTCAAATTCCTTTAATCATTGTAGATAATATCAAATCAAATCACTCAACCTTGAATCTTCTCTTCCATTGTAAACTAGAACACATAGATTTAGATAAAACTATGCAAGATATAACTTTATCTAAGGACAATTTCTAGCATGATTATGTTAGTACAGAAGATAACTTGGAAAATATAACGAGAAAATATTTTGATGGATAAAGGTTGTATGATTTAAAATTCGTTTTTGAATTGAGCTCTATATATTTAGATCTTGAAGTGGGGAATGTTTTATGAAATTGAAATCATTAATTTGAAATGAGATATACATTTTTCATCATATGCAATAAAACGTTGTGAATAGTAGATTCAATATACATTAAGATTTTTTTATTGTCTCTCTATTTAAGCTTTTATTTGTCAGTTTGTTGAACATTGTTTATTGGTGGAAAAGTTTGTAAGGGAAAGGAATATGTTTTGTATGGAAAGGAAAAGGATTTTTGAGCTTTTTGTGGAAAATTATGGTCTATCTATTTATATATAGAAGTATTGACATACATAATCAAGGAGTACGCAAATATTGATTCAGAGAAAGAAAAACTTATATGACTTTCGAAAATTCTTAAACGTCCCTTGATTAGAAAAATGACTACTTGCACACTAATTGATCTTGGTAATATTCCCTATTCAAGGATCTTAATAGTTGTTATTTTGATCTCTTTTGTAATGAGATATTGTGATGTTCTATATCCATTCAATCTTCGTTGCTATTTCTTTATCCATTTTCTGTGAATATTCCATCAAATATCTTTCCACCATCTCTACAATTATATGTAAGTAGGCATGCAATATTGGACATGTATTACTAGCACGAACATCTATTGGATCATTAGATTTCCTTTCATTTACTTTTTGGCATTATTGGGAAGAACATTCATTGGAGATTGTTTCTATGAATTTCGCATGCAGAGAGAAAACTTTATATATGTCGGAGGTACTTGTTTGAAATGTTTGAAAGGATATTATTTGAAACTCTTTATGATGATAATAAAATCTTCCTGTTAGCATTTTCAGAGAGGAAAAACCGAGTTTTTTTTTGTATTAAGATTCACCTGTAACACAAAAAGATGATATAATTGGTAGCATCATTGTTAAGAATTCTATTTTTCGACTATTGTATGTGTAAATAAAAGCACGTACATGAAGAAATGATTGATGTTTCTTATATGAAACAATAATTTTTACATCAATGTAGGGAAGTTTTGCATGAAACAAATTACTCCAACAATTGTAGGAGGAGCTTCTTCTTTTATTCTCGATCTTTATTACAATGATAAATTTTGTATTGGTTTTTATGAATCTTCTTCCATATTCTTAGAAATCTCTGCAATATGTCACTTCCTCTACTTAATCCTATTTCTCTTGCTTAACATCCTTCATTGTAACCTTCTCGATAAATTGAACTTGGATCGTTCTCTCTCCATACTTGTTTAATTTTCCTTAATTAAAATAGAAAACTAGGGCTTGGTTGATCTTAGATTGAGATACTCCTTCGTTTAGTTTGTAAATCACCATTTGTGAATAAAGGAACAAGTGTTGGAAATGAATTCCTAGCATACAATGATGAGGTAATGGCCTTTCATTTCTTATCCTCATACCATTGGGAATACAAATTGCTGGGCCGCAAGTGGAATGTAAGTCATTTTTAAGTTTTAACATTTTCAATATATAGTATTGGTGTTTGTAAATGGTAGTTTATAATTTTATCCATCTCACTATTGAGATGAATTTCTTGCCATTGTTTATGATATATATAAAGTCTCTAGGTGTCCCGAATTATTGATCATACTATCCATATTATATTCGTACATGATAATATGACCTTTCTATCTATCTCAATCCACATTGAATGCTTCATTTTAAAACTATAGTTTTGCATTAGCTACAAAAAGCTTTAGGTGTGTGGCACAATACTACCTGCCATAAACGTCCTTCCATAAGGTAATTATTTACCCTAAATTTCAACAAGTTTGCTTTGTCAATACCTTTTAAAGCATGGTTCTTTTATTTTGAACTCAATTTTGATGTATGAAAATTCTTAGCTTCCCTTTTGATCTTGTTTGCTCTGTTGCGAACTCAACTTGCTTATCTTGGTTTGATGTGATGTGCAATTCATCATTTCTTCAATTTCTTTGTTTAGTTCGAAGCCTCTATAGGATTTCCTTTATTATCTAAAAGCTTCCAAACAATTGATGACCATTAATGGGAGATAAAACGAACACTCCTAGGATTTCAGAATTGCTAGATCCACATGAGCTTACTATAGAAAAAGAGCAATGCTTTTTTATTTTCTAGTCACATAATTCTTAAGTCTAATAAGACATTGGGCTTATAAATAATCAAGGAAGACAGAATTATCTACCCTTTGTGCATTAAAGAATTACATTTTAAGTCATTGATAATCATTCATAGAAAAAATGTGCTTGACAAAGGCTAATGATATGGAGTGGAAAGGCAAAAAAAATCCTACTTTGAGAAAATATATGAGGAGTATAGAAGCTCTTGCTTCATTAGGAAACAAGTGCATATGGAGTTTGAATGTTGAGCTCAACTCAACTATCATTAGGGTAGAATCTATCTACACACACATAGAGATATGAGCCCCTAAAGTTTGGGCGAAATCTAGTGGTGGTGTGCCTAATTTAGGCATTATGCCCTAGATTTGAATAGCCTTATCTATTATGCGAGACATATTCCTATTTTTCATTGTCACACATACAAACCTCATAAATGTATATAGAAATCTACTTTTTGTACAAAATGGGAAGCAATTAAATAATGATTGTAGACACACTTTGTATCAACATCAATAGCTCATGTTGATTTGATTTTGTGAAGAGCTTCCAAGATACTTTCACGACTTTCCTTGTCCTTCAACAACTCATTCAAATCTCATATGTATTGAAAAACAATGATTACCTGAGCTTAAGACATTTGATAGGTTGTTTACATGTATGTGCACACATGTTTTTATGTATATCAATGTGTACATATGTTTATATGTATTTATGTGTGTATGTATATATGCATGCACGCATGTATGTATGTATGTATGTATGTATGTACCTATGTATCTATGTATGTATGTATGTATGTACGTATGTATGTATGTATGTATGAATGTATGTATGTATGTATGTATGTATATATGTATGTATGTATGTATGTATGTATGTATGTATGTATGTATGTATGTATGTATGTGTGCATGCATGCATGTATGTATGTACGTTTTCATGTAGTAAATGATTCCATTGGAAGAAATATCTCAAATATTGCCTCAATTTTTATCCTAGAACATGTTGTCTTTGTATGACGGATTCATTTTTCAATAAAATTCAATCATTATATACTTGTATTCATTATTTCCCTAAGAAGCCCAAATCACTTGCGATCCACCTTGCATAGGGATACACATGAATAATCAATTCCTTCGAACCTCCATAAGTTCCAACCTCACCTCACATGACCCCTTTACATTCATTTCTCTTAAAATGCATATATTATATCATTTTGAGAGTACCCAAGTGATTTGTTAAATCTTATTCATTAATACAACATATTAAAAATATTTTATGTCATTAGAAGGAAGGAACCATGAAAATCATACATTCTCAATGCATTGAAAGGATGCTATCCCATATTTCCTAATTTATTCTCTGACACACAACAAGCCATCAAGCATAGAGAAAAAATACTAATGGTTAGAAAGATAAATGAATAAAGAAGTAAGGATTGTTTCAATTACAAACGTCTATGTAAGTTGGAGTTGATGATATATCAATCAACAATTTTTTCTCTATAATTTTGCAAATATTACTCCTAATATGTGAGAAGACATTGAACATTCAACTTGAAAGCCTCAACTATGTTGAAACATTATTGAAAATTCTCATCAAACTCTTTGAAAAAATCTCACAAAGGATGAAAAATAGGAGGAAAAGAAATGAAGACAATTGTTCCAATTTAAAACAATGTTGTCAAGGAACACTAGGAGAACATGAGTGAGAAATTAATGATCAATTGAGATGCCTAAGTGGGAAAATCAAAGTACATAAGTTTAGAAATGATATTTTTTATATGCATTGAATGAAGACACAAGATAGGGATCATCTTCTCTACATATGTAAGAGAGAAGAGACTGTTTTATATTGTTTAGTTTTTGAATCTCTATCAAGGAATCTACAGCATTGAAATAGTATTTTTATTTACATCTCACATCAATGTAATATTTATTCTCATAGGAACTTAAAGCGGGTCTCTGTAGCAAGAGGGATTCCTTCATCTTAGGATATTTAATATTCTCTGTGTTGTTTGAATACCAAAACTGCCTTTGTGATGATTCTAGAAGAATTCCTCACTAACAAAATTATTATTTATATACAAACCTACAATGTGTGCTTTTGGTTATGTCCGAGAAAATATTTGTGTACCAAATGATTTTCAAATGTTTTATAATGCTTATATGTGTATGTGTGTGCTTCTATGTGATCTCGTGAGTGTTGGGTGTGAGTTGAGTGCCTATGTTTTTGTATGTAATTTCATGTTGTTGCCTTTACGTTTTTCTCTATGAATGTATGTGTAATTGTGTGTATATGTAATCATATTATTTTTCTTTTTATTTTCTATCTATTAGTTTTTTGTTGTATTCTTGTGTGTGCATGGGTCTTATCTCATATCTGTGTGATTTTGTGTAAGTAAATATGTGTGGATGTAAGTTGAGGTGAAATTGAGTATTGCTCATACTAGAAAGGTAATGTACAAAATCCAAACAAGTTTGTAGTGGAACTTATAAGAGAGAGATATTGAGCAAGAGGGATATGGAGAGAGAAAAAGAGAGCGATAGAGAAAGAGATATGACTATGAATATCATGTGGTTGGGATAGAGAAAGATATAGAGAAAGACAAGGGGATAGAGACCAAAATACTAAGAGAGAGAGAGAGAGAAAGAAAGAAAAAAGAAGATACATAGATAGAGAAATAGAAAGAGTATAGGGAAAGATAGATAGAGAGAGAGAGAGAATATGAGGTAATAGACTTGTATTTAATCTAGTGTATTATTCAAAACTGTAAGATTACTAGTCAACAAAACCATTCACTTCAAAGATTGCCTTGAAACTATTATGAACACAAAGCAAAGCATCCTAAATCTTACATTGTATGGGAATTTCGTTATCTCATGATTGGTTCAGAATTTGTACAGAGTAATCCTAGTATCACATCAAAAACATGCAAGAAAACCAAGGTCTACTCTCTACTTTCCTGATTCACGCACACGGAGCTCTTGTTACAAGTTGATGATATCATAAAGGATATCATCAATTCGAAACCACCCTTGGAAACCTATATAAGGAGGGGTTGGCCACATATATTCTCAATCTTGGTAACCCTCATCTTTAAGGCTCAATGATTCTTGATCACCAAGTAAGTACTCTTGAAGTTCTAGCTTGAGTTCTAGTTTTCTTCTTTTGTTCTAGTCTTGTCTAATCTACTATCAAGGTGATCTGGTCTTGTCCTCTTCTAATATTGTAGTACAAAATTGTTTCCAAATATTCCTTGTATCGAGTTCATCTCCTAGAAGGGTGTTCTTGTAGTATTTCAGATATTGTGCTTCATACCTATGGTCAAGGGTTGTGGGACCTCTTGTGTTCTATCTAGTCTAGTTATCCAAACCTATTAGTACTAGGTAGTGGGGATTCTTCTATTAGATACATATCCTTGTATTAGTTTCCCTATGAGGGTGATCCTGTAGTCGAAACTATAATTCTTAAATCTTATCTAGTCTAGTCTGAGAGGACAATCTAGTGATCCACTTACAAAAAAATTTGGTGCACAAGGCTGAACGAAAACTTTTTGAACTTAGTTGTTGTTTAGATATTCTCTAGTATGTGATACTATCTATCATACACATGGTATCAAAATTTTGGTGCTTATTGTTTTTCATCCATGTTAAGTTACATGTGATAAAATGTTATTTTAAATGCATGGTTCAAGTTGAGATATGTAGTGCAAGATTCCTTATCATCATATAGGATTTTATCTCTGTAATGGCCTAACCAAAGCGGCACCATCAATATTTATCACTTCTATATGAACTAGGAATGTTTTCAAGTATGAATCATAGTGTATGATCAAAGAGGAAGCAATTTTGAACTTGGCAACTTAGTCCTTAAGGAATGTGAATGACTTGGAAATTCTCTCTTATTAAGCTATTGTTCTAGTCATTCAAGAGTTTCACAAGATACAAGTTGGAAGGATATACAACTCCATTCTAGAAATTGAAGGAACTTTTTTGTTTTTTCTTTGTAGTGGCTAACCAAATCACTTATTAAGATTTGATGCATGATATTTTACCTCTCTCTTTTGCACTTGCTCCTAATGAAACTCATCCAAGATCACTAGATTTCTCTAGCTTGTGCAGAGATCTTGATGTCACTTATAATTTTCCATACAACTGGCATTTATTTCATGTCTTGTCTCCAAGCATAGTATTTATAGGATCTGATTTTATAGCCATTATTAATGCTTCAACCAAATTTTACCCCATTGAACATGTCCAAAATCCTGTATCAATTTCGAACTGAGCACTTGAAGATATTTACAATCCCTTTGATTTTATAAGATCCAATATTATGATTCTCTTCAAATATCAGCATGTCTCTTTTTCTTTGAGAGTTCATAATTTCATTGGATGCTTTAGGATCTTATATGTGCAATTAAAAACTATCAATCTTAGACCCATGTTATAAGAGTGTTTATGGAAAGGAGGGAGAAAGTAGAGGGGAAACACCTTTGTTGCAAAAACAAGAATATAATTCTTCAAGACCAATGTTGCACTTTGACAGTAACCAGAAGCATTGCCACACTCTTTTAATAGTTTCATTGCCCATATGTGAGGGGTTAATTGCGAGAACTTCACATGCTCTCTTAAAGACTTTGACATAAGTTCTCAATTATTTGATTCAATCATGGAATCCATGAAGGGCAGTCATATGGTCATGGAGTTCCTTCCTATATGCATGTGGGGAACATTATATAATCTACAACATTAACAATTGGCATGAACCTTGGAAGGAAATAAAGTGTGTTCTTCTTAAAGAGTTTGCATCTAATTACACGAATAAGGTAATAAAGGCTTCATCCTTACAATGAAATCACTCAACCAAGCACGTGATGATCTTGAAGGTTCTAGACTCCTTTGAAAATTGATTTGTGGATCTAACTCCATGTGGTTAGATAGCTTTAACCGCTCACAAACTTTCTCTCTTTCTACAAGTATTAAATAGAGAATACTATCAATATTTTTATCCATATTTTTGTCATATTGATTTTGGGAAATCCATGAGCAAAGATTAATATTGTGCTCAAGATGTAATGAAAATCCACGCAAAGATGCAGAAATATATGTATGCATTTCTACAATTTGAAGAGAAGGAGTTATCACAAACTGCATGTCAACAAGATCAATCAGAGGCATTAGATTTTGCAACTCCCTTATCAAACATGATGCAACGAATAAAAAAGAGGAACTGTGACTTGCATAAAGGATATAAGTCAATATGGACTCTCACATATCCATGTGCGCATGTGTTCACCATAAAAAGAATTATGATGCATACTTCATTGCATATAGATGAGATTTCAGAATGAAAATAATCCCCTAATTTATGTGCTTCATGACCTATTAGAGTGCTTAATGATTGTGAATGTAAACCACATGAGTTCCAAGTTTGTATCTTAATAGGATGGATGATGTGGTTTACAAATTTAAAGAAGAATATGATTTGTACCAAAATTATGTTCTAGTAGTTGGGTTATAGTATGAAATTTCATTGATAGGAAGGTCTTGCCATAAAACACTACCAAGATCTGATACTCTACTCCAAACCTAGAAGAAGATGGGAAAAACTCTAGTAATAGAAGAATACTATACCTTCATAGTACTGGCATGTTCTTCTGATTGTTATACTGTGAGTGACATCTCTACTACATGCACAAATGAAAGTATAATTTCATTGATAATATTGATGATGTAAAAATAGTACTAGAAGAGATTGTTGCAAGTATTTTGAAACGAATGCATGAAGCCTTAATAAGTGATGTTGAAATGACTATTCACTCTTAATATGAGAATAATCATAATCTTGTAGAAGCTCAAACTCCAACCCTAGGGGCTTATGGAAGCTTTGGATGAATGCCACTTAGAGAAATCAGAATCAAACTATCAATCACAAAGACTCGTATTCAAATACAAATTTGAAATCCCCCTCATAAAAATCAGTTTTCACCTATCACACTTAGGTGTGATAAAGCCCATAATTTAGGAAAAGGGTTCTCTATCATCTAGGGAATCCTTTTCAAGATCATATACATATAATTTACCTTGATTTTGTAAGGACCTGTGTATGTAAGATATCATAGGCTTTGAATAAGTTGGTAGACCCCTTACATAGCAAGCCCCCTGCTTACTTTGAGGATTTCATTAGACTCTGAATAGTTATAACTCTCTCACAAATTTCTTTTCGTAGGAGCTAAATGGCTCAAACCTTGAGAAGAGCTTTCTTATCATTTTGTAGCCATTTTTTGTAATTTTTGGTTTTTCAAAAAGATACTATTATCTTCCAAAGTTGGAAAGAAGCTCATTTCTAAATTGTCCATATTAAGAGATAAATTGATCGAGAGTGGCTTGTTTCTACATTCCTAACGAAGGAAACAAATATTTTGTCTAGGAGGCATTGGTTCTCTCAGTAGGAGTAAGGATTTTGAGTGAGATAACTTGAATGAGAAAGGTCTTATAATAAATTTATTTTATTTGAAATCGCTTGGGTTCAACCATTAAGATTCTACAGAATCATCAATTTGAATGTACAAAGGTATGTGGAAGTATAACTTTGAGGCAATCTATGCTTCAAGGCTGCATAGGGAATGTGTTTGTTCTCCCTTGAGTGGTATCAGAGCATTTCAATATACAAAGTAATTCAAGGAGGACTAGAAGTAGCCATTGAAGAACTTGAAGGTAGAGGAGTTTCTGATTCATGTTGAAGGGCACACAACCAACTCAAGGGAAGTCTAGTAGTGAATACTGAGGGCATTTTCCTCATCTCCTTGGTACATGTGAAGTAGAGAGGTAAAGATATTGTGATTTTTCACTCCTCATCTATCAAGGGGATCTATGAGAGTGCATAAGAATACATCATGTGAGAGTATAACACACATAAACAAATTAGAAAAACAAATTATCAGCCATACTGGTTTAGAATGTCTACATTCTTCATGGAAAAAGGCCTATGAGGTCTTATAGGACGTGGTATCGATGCAACAACCATGTTGGATGAGAATATAACTCCTAATTGGTCAAGGAAGTTTAGAGAGTGGAATGAGAGAGAGAAAAGATTTATCTTCAAAACATCACATTAGAAAAGGAATGCAATCATAGGGCATATATAAGAGCTAGTACTTCTATAAAAGTATGGGAAACCCTACAATGCTTTTACTCCACTTCAACCAAATCTAGGAAGATTCAATTGAAGAATGAAATCAATAACTTGAGAAAAACTCATAGTAGTAATATAAATGATGATATTTTGAAACCATTTGGATATTTGCTTATAGAGTACTATCCAGAATATTGAACCACAATCCTCTATGATGACGGATGACTCTATAGGGATAACATTTTATAGTCTTGGATTTCAACTCTTACACTCTAACCAATAATTATTGATCTTTTTCTAGGATCATAATCTTATCCATTATCTACATAAGTCGAAGTAGCTTAAAATCTCAAAATTTGTAGTTGAAAGTGATAAATAAACAAGATCTTTGGAGTCTAGTTATAGAAGTATTTTGGAAAGGTGTGCATGTCTACAACAGATTTGGGATGGACCCAAGTAATAGAAATCTATTAACAACATCATTATATTATAATATAGTAGAAAAACACATGTGTTCCGAAAAATCTTAACTCATTTCATATGCTCATAAAATTCTTTCTCTCCTTTCTTTGATTGTATGAAACTTAAATAAAAATTAAACCTCCTTGGTGTTCGTTAATACAAGGACATGCACATTTAAACACATAAAATATATGCATGTTCTCATGTACATGCATATAAATAAAGGCTTTAGTACAATATTAAATTCAAGAACACAAATGGGAATGTGTAAATTCTCCTTTGCATTTATACAAGCAATGGGATGAAAGGAAACACGTTACAACATGCATATGTGATCACCTTCTACTACTCAACCAAAAACGATTATCTATGTCTCCTTGTTCATATTTTAAATGTGAAAAGTAATTAGTGATACACTGTTTCAATTTAAAAATATAATCTTAGTGCACCAAGTTGAAATGAATGTATGAATTATTTATCATCGATTTAAGAAGCCATGACTCTCCTAGATAGTCTTTTGTTCCTAGAACTTCTTTCTCTATCTCTTTCTCTCTCTCTATATCTCTCTCTATCTCTCTCTCTCTCTCTTTCTTTTTCTCTCATTCTCCCTCTCTCTAGTGTTCTCTTTGTTAGAAAACCTCTTGTCTGTATATGTAAGAGATAATGAAGCATGTTTCCTTTATTGATTACCCTACATGAGACAATATCGTGTTTCACAACATATCTTACTCTCTTAACATTTCAAAGATTTTTTTTTCTCTCTCTCTCTCTCTACACATATATAAGAACCAAGATCATGTTCCTTTTTTAATATCAACATGTTTCTCCTTTGGAATTGAGATTTCATTCTAACTTTTTAAGATCTTATGTGTGTAGCTAGACTCTATAAAGTTCAGTGCTTCCCCTTTTTTTGTCCCTCCTTTCCATGAGCACTACTGGAATTTGGTGAAGCCAAGATGGAGTTGGTGGGGAAGCGGCAATAATGGGAAAATATAATTTAATCCTCGACGAGCAATGCTGCACTTTGAGATTGAGGAGAAGCATTGTCACGATCCCACGACAATTCCATCACTCAAGTAGGACACGTTAGCGGACACAACATCACATATTTCTTAAAGACTTTGAGATAAACTTTCCCATCTTGGATAAAGATTTGGAATTCATGAAGGACAATGAAGGGATGGGGTTTCCATATGTATGTGAGCACCCGAATGGCATCTGCATCACTAACCAATAACATAAGCCTTGGAAGGAGACGAAGCGTGTCCTTCTTAAAGTGTTTGTATCAAATGACATTGATAAGGTAACAAAAGCTCGATCCTGCTCCGTCCTTGCAAAGAATTTGACCAAGTAGATGACGCTTTTGGAGATTCTGAACTCATTCGAGAAGCAATATGTAGAGTTGACTCCATTTGATAAGTAATCATCTTTTTATCATCCGTAGTGTACGAAATCTAAAAATGATGATTGTTCTTATCGTAAAGGTTAAAATAATAAAGGAGGGGTGGCGTGACATACGCGTAACTGTTTAACCACAGTGTGTGATTTCTGAACCCATAGTTTCGTGTTAAGGATGCATGTTATCCTTGTTCACTATCGGAAAGAAGGAAGAAAAGAGAGAAAAGTGATCTGCCTCTTGGCTGCGCTCACGCTCGCGTACGCGATTGCGTTAACGAATGGGTTCTCTTTAATGTCTCTTTAACGCATGAAAAATATTCATGTTCTAATGTATATGCATATGAATAAATGCTTTACTACAAGCTTATATTCAAGAAATTAAATGGGGATGTGTAAATTCTCCTTTCCATTTATACAAGCAATGAGGTGAAAAGAGACAAGTTATAAAATACAAACATGATTACCTTCTACCACTCAGGCAACAACTATTATCTATATCTCCTTCTTTACATTTCAAACGTGAAAATGTAATTAATGTTACATTGTTTCAATTTAAAAATATAATCTTAGTGCATCACGTTGAAATCAATGTATTAATTATCCTTCATCGACTCAAGAAGCCATAACGCTCCTAGATAGTCTTATGAACTTAAAATGTCTTCTCTCTCTCTCTTGTCATTCTCTCTCTAGTTTCTCTCTCTTGGAGATCCTCTTGTTATAGATAATGGAGCATGTTTCCTTTATTGATTACCCTACATGAGACAATATCTGCTTTCGAAAAATGTCTTCCTCTCTTAATAGTTCGAAAATTCTCTCTCTCTCACTCTCTATCTTTCTCTCTCTCCCACGCACGCATACACACACACACATGATTTTGGTATCCATATCAACACTTGAAGATAGTTTCCATGTCTCAAATGTTCTAAGAACCAAGGTCTGTGTCTCTTTGAATATAAACATGTTCTTCCTTTGGAATTGAGATTTCCTTTTCACCTTTTAAGATCTTATGTGTGTCACTAAACTCTATAAAGCTCACTCCTTCCCCTTCTTTGTCCCTCCTTTCCATGAAAGCTATTGCATTTTGGTGGAATCCAACACGAAGCACGTGGTGGGGAAGTGGCAATGATGGGAAAAATAATTCAATCCTTGAAGATCAATGCTTCACTTTGAGAGTGAGGAGTAGCATTGTCACGATTCCATGACAATTTCATCGCTCATATAAGACACGTTAGCGGACACAACATAACATAATTTCTTAAAGACTTTGAGATAAATTGTCAGTCTTAGATAAACATCTATAATTCATGAAGGAAAATGAAAAGATGGAGTTTCCATATGTATGCGAGCACCCGAATGGCATCTGCATCACTAACCACTAACATGAGCCTTGGAAAGAAACGAAGCATGCTCTTCTTAAAGTGTTTGTATCAAGTGACATTGATAAGGTAACAAAAGCTCCATCCTTACAAAGAATTCCACCAATTACATGACGCTCTTGGAGAATCTGAACTCCTTTGAGAAGCAATATGTATAATTGACTCCATTTGATAAGATGGATTTAAACCCTATTAACATTTATCCCTTTTCTGAAGCAGTAGACAGAAATCTTCTTTTTATCATAATCAGTATAAGAAATCTAAAAAGGAAGATTGCTCTTATGCTAAAGGTGAGATTATTTGTCTAAAACTCCTCTCTGATGTCCTTGTGGCGAACCAACTTTTCAGCTCGTTTTCATCCATAAAGGCCTCGTTTTTCATCCATAAAGGCAGATCATCCTATCATGCGTTTATTTTGGTATAAAACATCCAAGCACAACAAATTCGTGAGGAAGAGCAGCGAATTGTCCGCATCCAGATGTCAGCCTATGCTGTCTGATATCGTGTGTGAAAGTGAATAGAAATTGCATGCCTGTAGACTCAGACCCTAGCCAATAGATCGCACTTTGTAGATTCCTTTAGGATTTC
Source organism: Ceratopteris richardii (assembly GCA_020310875.1). Classification (NCBI taxonomy): domain Eukaryota; kingdom Viridiplantae; phylum Streptophyta; class Polypodiopsida; order Polypodiales; family Pteridaceae; genus Ceratopteris; species Ceratopteris richardii. The sequence continues at coordinate 174,764,802 of CM035412.1, forward strand.
CACCATTTCATGTGGCTAACCCCAAGTTTAGAACCTCCAAATTTTCCACTTGTTTCACATATGCATGTGTTGTGGCCTCTTCCATGAGATATAACAAATGGAATTTGGGCATTTGATTAACTTGGAGGGTTTCTAGGTATATGAACTAGAATAAGAATACAGGTCGCATTCGTTATCCAGCAGAGATTGATTTTCAAAGGATTTTTTCCCATTGCACAAAAAAAAAGGTGTTAGGATAGGGAAGCGACACTACCTAATGCCGAAAACATATGAATAACGGCCATCAGGGGGCTGAAGTCCCTACCCTACCTCAAGAGACAAGCCCTCAAGCCACCTGAACGAAGTCGCAGCGACATTTTTTATTATTATTCATATTGACATTACTGTAATAGATACGAGATCAAATCAAGATTTGAGGTTTAGCGGACACAGGTTTCCGAAATGGCACGCCGTTGATGAACGAATGCGTGCAGCTTACTTTATCTAATGCTACGTCTAATGCATGCATAATGCAAGTACTACAATGTATTAGCATGAACCGAACGAATCGCTGCATGTCTTGCTGTGGTCATTCGCATGTTTTGTAAAGAAAGGAATTGAAGGATACTAATATTTGCTTCCACAGAAACTCAAACGTCAAAACGTATAGACGTTCGTGGGTCCTCAACCTAATCACCCGAGATTTCGTCGTGGCTTACTTGGAAGAGCTTGTGCGCACGATAAGATCAACCAAGTTCATAGCGGGGAAGTATAATCCAATTATTGAGAAATAATTCTCTGACTGCGAAATGGCTGCGTCCAACCTCTGATGCTTGTGAGAATCAGCAACTTCGATCGTCGTATCTAATCAAAGAGATCTACATGAAGAGAACAACTAGTGAAGACAAATACATCAATTAATAGAATAAGATTTGTATGCATTGCTTTAGAGTCGTATTCTTTGAAAACAGAATATATCAATTTCTCTATTTCTGAAACTTGAGGTGGAGTAGAGATCAATCTCCCTAATGCTTTTGTGCCATTGCATCGTTGCCGCCCTTCGAAGGCCAAGTGAGGCGCTTTCTAATCATTCATGCACGTATGCAGGCAACAAGCATATCAATCGGTGAATAGTTTTCATAAGCCTCTACATAAGGAAAAAAGAGGCCCAAGTCAGAGGCACTCTAATCATTCATTCGCGTCAGCACGCAATAATCATATCAATTGGGGAATATTTCTCATACTCTAAGGATCTGGAATCGGCATTAAACACTCGTTGCGAATAAGGAAACCCTGTTTGTCTGATATCTTCCACCTCCACAGATGGGTCTCCTATCCGTCTACAAATCATTTAACGAGAAAACCTTATAGGCATCGCTCATGCCACGTGATAAATTTCTCCTCTATTTCCAGAGACTATCTTTATGGGTGCATCTGGACAAGGGAGTATGCACGATGAACAGGGTATGTGTCTGTTTGCTATCGATCTAATCCCTTCATGTCAACATACCGAGGTCAAATCAGTGCGTGCTTTCCGGACGACACGCTTCGTGTAATGAAGATAGGACATGTTTTCTCTGATTTAGTTACAACTTAGAAGCGACAGAAAATGTTCGCATCTCGAAGTTCGCAACTACACACAACCCTATATCCGCAGGCTTATAGCTATTCATGCCTACCTTTTACAGAATGGGAGCCTTATTCCACTCTTACGCATCATCTTGCTAAGTTACTTTGACCGATCTCATGATTAACATTCATTAGACCACTGCGTTCAAAAATCTGTCTAGCGTAATGCGCTATTCGGCCATGACAGCATCCTCCGACGTGGATGAGTAGATGACTCTTAAATGTACTTTGGGATTGGACCTAAAGTTGTAGCAAGTTGACTTGCACGATAACCTTGAGGTGTGGTACTGCTACATCAAAGAAACCGTTATGATAGTCGACTCAGAAATACCAGATGAAAAGAACCAGGAACCAGGCAGAATTTTGGCTCATATTGATATATGAATTTTAATCGCTCTTCAATTTTTGGCATAGGATCTGAACAAGATCTTCAATTCATGGAGTATGTCATCGCCAAGTTATGCACAAGACGGATGGACAACGTAGATGTTTGTCATGATGCAGAGAGTCCCATCATCCATGTCTATGGTTTGTCATCGTGCAATGAGTTCCTATGTCTATCGTGGCACAGTGAGTCCTTGTGTTTGTCATGGTGTAGGGTCGATCGCACCCTTCCCCTCTAAGTCTATCACATTCCCCTCCCTCATTGGAGAAAGCGAATTTAACGGGAAAAGAGAAGCCTCAATGGACCAAAACATGTGAGAATACTTCAAGGAAATGAGAGGAAGAAGAAGAAGAAGAAGATGCCATAAGGGTATTAGCGAGAAGAGTCTTTTTCTCATGGCTCCCAAGAGAAACTTTCTTTGCAACTTGAGTAAAAAAGTTAATGACTTGGATTAGCCATGGAGAACGAATCATTGTGACTTTCCCAATGATGGAAAAATCTCGATGATTCCACTTGCAAGGAGTAAAACCAAGAAGAATACATCACTAGCAAAGAGGATTCATTCATCACCAAGAATGATGACAATCAAGATAGCAAAAGCTTAATCACTAGATCCATAATTCTGGAAAGGATACTAAACTCATTTCAAAAGAAGACTTACACCACCTCAAAGAAAAAAGATGATGATAAAAACAAGAAAAAAAGGGACAAAGCCCTCCCCTCAAAGAATGTAACCTTCGACAATGATAATCTTTTCTTTCAATCTTTTCTTTCAATGTTAGAGGGCTTGTCTGAGCCCTCAAGAGTGACCATTATTGGTTATTGGATCCTTTTCAAAAGGCTAAACCCACACTTCATTTGTCTTCAGAAGATCAAAATTGATGGGGAGGAACTTCAAAAGAGACTTGAATGTATTTTTTAATCCCATGTGTAGCTCTCCACCATGCACACAAGGGGAAAGCATGGCTCAATTATCAGAATCAATAGTAATTGGTAAACTAGACTTGTGGATATGTAATAGGCCTCTTTTCTAGTGACATAATTCATTTTGAACTTTCTAGATTTCATTGTGGGGATAATGCTTAGAATGAATAATTAGGTCCTTTTATGCATGTAGGAAAAAATTTGGGATGACAAGTTTCATATTCTCTCCCTAGATCTTACTAGCATCATGTTTTGTAGTTGAAATTTGAAGGTGAAGATGAAAGAATTAAGAAAAACTCTGTATGAGAGAAAATTAGAGAAAGTATAGGAGAATAAAAGTGCTTGAGTGAAATTTTTATGATTCATGTTTTAAGCACCTCGGTGAGGGCTCTACATTTAGTTCATTGTAAGAAAATGTCTTGATTTTACTCTCTCTCTAGAATTTTGAAACTTGTAGGCTCAAAAGTGGCATTTTGGAGGTGGATTCGGACCTAGGTCATCTCTAACACTATTGTGCAGATCGACAGTTTGAATAAATGTTTCTCTCACAAGCTTAAGCTAAATCCTCACCGTTTTCGAGTTATGGGGCTTTGAAAAGTGCCATTTTCCAACACTTAAAAAAACAAAATCGAGGGCTTCTCTAATGCTATTCAAATTTGTGATCCTAATGCTTTCGTGTTACCATGCCTAATTATGGATATTTTTGGATCTATCTTCTTGGTGTTTTTCTCCTATTTTTGATAGGTACACAAAAGAAAGCACACTACAATCACATGGCCTTTTGCGAAAGTTTTGGAGAAACTCGACTTTCTTCTAAATTTGGTGGATCGCACACTTCTTTGGGGGTGAGGATCGGACTCTGCTATAGGGAGATGTGCACATCAACAAAGAGGATGTGTGTTGAAATCAGAGAATTACCTTGTGATTGAGAGTGAGAGTGAGAGTGAGAGTGAGAATGAGAGTGAGAGTGTGATTGAGAGTGTGAGTGTGAATGAGATTTTGATAGCTCAAGGGTGGTCGGGAGGTAGATGCTTCATCAAGATGCTATTTCCATAGCCATTGTAACTATTGATTCTCATCTAAAATATCAAAATTCTTCTGTCTCTGAGTCATATTCTTCCGCATGAGATTTTCTCTTATCTTGTGCAATATGTGCATTTGTCTCTCCTATGTCATTCTTGAATTATCGAAAGATTGTGATTGGGGATAGACGGTGATAAGGGAAATGCTACAAGATATCCTTGCAAATGACAACTCCTCTCGGGTCCTATGGAGCTCGCCATTGTCTCAAAATATGCTCCCAAGATCAACTCTGAAAGAATTTCCATGTGACAATCATTACACTCTCTAGTCCTCAACCTTGTTCTTTGTGGATACTTTAGTATGGAAGGGGTTCTTTCTCACAGATGGGGGAATAGAATGTGGATGACTGTTGGTCATTAGAATGATTCCTAGGTCCAACTCGACCTCCACCTGGATCTTGTGGAGATCAAAGATGAGGCCAATTTCTCCTTGTCACAACATATTTCTTACAGACTTTGAGATAAATTTCCCAATCTTGGATAAAGATCTAACATTCATGGAGGACAATGAAGAGATGGGTTTCCATATGTATGTGAGCACTGCACCAGAATGGCATCTACATCACTAACCACTAGCATGAGCCTTGGAAGGAGACGAAGCGTGCCTTTCTTAAAGTGGTTGTATCAAGTGACATTGACAAGGTAACAAAAGCTCGATCCTCCTCCATCCTTACAGAAAATTTGACGAAGTAGATGACGCTTTTGGAGATTTTGAACTCCTTCGAGAAGCAATATGTAGAGTTGACTTGATTTGATAAGAAATCATATTTTTATCATCCTTAGTATACGAAATCTAAAAATTATGATCGTTCTTATGGTAAAGGTTAAAATAATTTGATATAAGAAGATGCAACAGTTTATGTATGCAGATCCTCAACTAGAAGGAAAGGAAGTTTTGAGAAGTGCATGTTAAGAAGATCACCAGAAGGCATTGACTTTCACTACTGTCTTGGCAAACATGGCGCAAAAAATGAAGAAGTGGAATTGTGATTTCCACCAAGGAGATGAATCAAAATCAAAATGCGAAAGATATATAGAACTAAAATAAAGCAGGGGCAGTGTGACATGCACATAACTCCTTGTTTAACCATAGTTTGTGATTTCCCAACCTGTAGTTTCATGTTAAGGATGCATGTTCTCCTTGCTCACTATGAGAAAGAAAGGAAGAAAAGAGAGGAAAGTGATCTGGCTCTTGGCTGTGCTCATGCTCCCCTACCCAATTGCGTTAACGGATGGGTTCTTTTTAATCTCTCTCAAAAAATTTCTCCATGATGTCCTTCTGGCGAGCTTTTCATTCATGAATGCAGATAGTGCTATCATGTGATTATTTTTTTATAAAATAGAGGAAGAGAAGCAGCATCTATGGATGTAAATTGTCCCCATCCACGTATCAGACTATAGAATTATCCCATATCCAATATATTGCACTTTTAAGCTTCTATTAGGATTTCCACAATTTCATATGGCAATCATGATCGAGACAATAATGTTGGAAGAGATGGACGGATACCTCAAGGAAGTGAGGTGGTACTATTAAAACCTCCTTTGTACCACGCTTAATTCACTTCAGAGTTATAAAGTAGGCCCCTTTAGCTTGAAAATAACACCAAGAAAGTACCTATGTACTTTTGAGGTAATGCTTGAAACAATTAATCCTAAACAGACTAGTTCAAGAATAGCTAGTGTTGAAAAACTTGCTATTTTAGTCCATACAAATGTTGGCTTTTTTACTTAGAGCTCACAGTACACTAAATGACAAAATTCCTTTTGGAGGAATTCAGTTAGCTTAGATGGCTAATCATTGCAAGTGGAATCATTTAAAATGATCAACTATGCTATGAGAAATCATTTTAGCAAATCAAATCTTACCCACAACTTTTTAGGGACTAACCAATAGATGACGAGTGAGCACTTCGAAGAGGATTTATCGCAGACACGTGAATCAAATGCCTTGAAATTTTGATAGCACAACATAGACTTTAGGATGGTTCCAACAGCCAAAGATTATGGAAAATGCTTGAGTATTCATGGATGCATGACCAAAAGAAGTTGATTGTTTTGAGTACTTGTAGTAGAGAAGTAGACAGAGATGTTCAATGAGCTATATGTACTATAACACATGATTGTATAGAGTCATTGGCATTATAATGATGCTCAATGATGATCAACTATGTAAGCTATGGTGTAAGCTACTCAAGTTCCACAAATGATCAAGGAGAGAGCTCTGAATGAGGCACACTACCCCGGGAGTTTTACAAGACCTTTCTTATAAGTATTTCTCCTAAGTTTGAATTTTGAATCGAGCTTCCCTCCAATAAAAAACTAACTCCTATGATTTAGGATACATTCCCTCATCTTGAATTCATAGCTAATATTCCTCCTAACTCCATGAGCTATAAGCTTTTACAAGATTCTCCAAGGATTTAATGATTTACAATGGTAAATGATCAAGTAGTTACAAGCTATAGTTCACATGACTTATCAAGTGGTTGCACACAATGTCTTCCATGCTAAACCAAATGTGTAGGCTTGTACATTTGCCCAATAGCTCCCCCTCAAGCCAAACATCTTGACTTGCATTGCTTCATCAATATTCTTGAATATATTGTAATTCAATCATGGTTTTAAACCTACAAAGTTTAGTACCATCAAGTGCTTTGGTTAACAAATCAGCACACTAGATATTTGTAGATGCATGTGCTAGTTGAATCTCTTTACTCACGAGTTTCTCTCTAACATAGTAATAGTGCACTTCTATATCCTTACTTCTTGCATGATAAATGGGGTTTTTTGCAAATGCAAATAACTAGTATTATAACCAAAGATCATTGGTGAATGAGTGTGAAATCCCAAATCTGAGTAGAGCAACCTAAACCCAATAGCTTCTTTTACAGCATTTACTAATCCGTGTATTCAGCCTCTGTTGAAGATAGAGAAACAGTTGGTTGCTTCTTAAAAGACCATGAGATGGGCTTATCACCTCTAGAAGATAAATAGCCATAAGTAATTCTTCTGGCATCCACCTTACATCCTACCCAATCTGCATTTGAGTACAACTTTATGTCCAAATTTTGAGTACCTTTGAGATACTTCAAAATTCTTTAGTAGCTTCCAAGTGAGGTGCTCTAGGTTTATGCATGAATTGAATCAGAAGAGTTACTCCATAACATATGTCAATCCTTGTTAATGTTGCATAGTTTAGACTTCCAACCATGCTTTGATAACGTGCAATGTCCTCAAGGAAACCACCTTCATGAGCACTTAGTTTATGATTTTACCTCCATAGGGATGCTAGCTAATTTTGCATCCTCCAAGTGGAATTTCTTCAACATGTCCTCCACATATTTCCTTTGAGTGATCTAGATTCAAGAGTTACTGTATACCAACTCAAGTCCAAGAAAATATTTAAGAAACCCTAGGTCAGTGATCTTAAACTCCTCATCATCTGCTTTTTGATTTGTTTGTTGCCTTTAACATCACTACCTCTAAGAATGATGTCATCCATATATACACATAAATATATCATCTCTGAATTACTCCTCTTGATAAACAAAGAAGAATCTACCTTGCTCATCATAAATACTTGGTCTTAAAGATAGGTTGTTACCATATGGTTCCATGCCCTAGGCGCCTCCTTGGACCATAAAGAGCCTTTTTTAATTTTCATACATGATTTACCTTACTTGGATCTTCATAGCCAAGAGGTTGAGCCATTTAAGACTGCTCTAAAATCCACCCATTGAGAAAGGCATTTTGCACATCTAATTGATACATATTCCAATTTCTAGATCCAGCTACACTTACCAATACTTTGATGGTTGGCACCTTAGCCACGGGTGAGAAAGTTTCTTCATAGTCTATTCCATGGGTTTGTGCAAAACCCTTAGCCACAAGCCTATCTTTGTACTTTTTTATGGATCCATTTGTGTTCCTTTTGATTTTATAAATCCACCTAGAACCAATTACCTTCATTGACGCTTTCTTGGGTATTAGCTCTCAATTGTCATTCTCATGGAGTGCTTCTATTTGTTCGTCCATAGCCTCCTTCCATTCTGCTTCGGTACTTGCTTCTTCATATGAAGGAGGTTCTTCAAGTGACAAATCCTTAGCAAGATAAATAGAATTCTAAGTGACTAATGAAGTGTCATACCCATATCTGATTGGCTTCTTACTCTCTCTTTGTGATCTCCTTAAGGCTTGGTTGGATGACTCTGATATGTCCTCCAACATCTTCACCTTGACTTTGCCTTTTGATTTCCATGCTCTAAACTCTTCCAAGTTGATGGTTGATGGAGAGTGTTAATCTCCAAAAGAACAACCTACTCTTGTGATTAGAGCACCTCTATACCAAGAGTAAGTCAAAACCTTCCCTGAATTAGAGGTCCAATCTCCAAATTATCAAAATTGAGAAAATCTGTGAAAAAGATAAAACACAGAAAAGTCTACTGCACTATTTCTCCACATTGACCTATCAAACATGTAAAGTTTTTTATGAAACTTTGTATGAATCATCTCCTAGAGATTGCGCATCTCCTCCAAGTTGAATTACTTCAAAAGCCTTAGTATAACTTGAGAAATTTACTTCACAAGTTACCTATGTCCAAATCTGTACTTCTGAGAAGTCGATTTGACACCCCTAACTTCTTAACTTTGGTTCTCACAATGTCGAACCCGTTTTACAAAATGCTTGTAGCCATAAGTAGCTTATCTTTCAACTTAAAGATTAAGCCCTCACTCATGAAAAACTTTAAACTGTGCTGGGAGAAATGATCAAAACAATAACTTCGAAATCTGGGCCTGTTTTAGGAACCTGTGAACACACTTCACATATGAATGTTCCTGTACTTAATTCTCTAAGCGTGATTGCAATTGGAAGCTAAAACTTTGTACAGAGATCAAGCACCTTCCAACTTAGACTTGTACAAAAGCATTTCACGATTGATCTACTGTAGAAGGAGAACACGCAGAAACATCGGGCGCAAGATTTTCAATTACTCAGAAAAGTTTACAACTGAGTGATGAGAGCTAACTCAACTAACTTTTTCTCTATCTCATGACTTCTAACTTCCTCAATCTTGGCTTCTAACTATTGTCACATATGCTCTCATACATGCCCCGACTTTTCTCAAAGTATTTATAGATAATTTGTACAAGATTCTTACTCAAACAAAGATCTAAGTCACCTATGACTATACTAATGTACATATGTGTACACTTCTCTTATCCTCTGAATATGTCTTTCTTCCAAGCTTCAATAGTTGATCCTTCCTTCACTCTTTAACCTTCCAAGCCTTCAATTGGTGATTGGTCTGCACCAACAGCTCCCCCTCAATCATCAATTGAGGTCTTCACTATCTTCTTTATACCTGCCATGTCTTTGAACCTTTGTAACTTTGGTTCATCCAAGCCTTTTGTAAGCATATCAGCTATCTGATCTTTTGTTGAAGTATGGATTACTTCAATCTCTTTATCCATCACCTTCTCTCTTAGAAAGTGATACTGAATCTCAATGTGTTTGGTCCTGGCATGAAAAACAGGATTAGCAGCTAAATACAATGAACTCATGTTATCTCCATATATAATTGGTACCCCATGCATAATGTCAAGACTCTTCATCAAGGTCTTGAGCCAAATTACTTCCTTTGCAGCTTCAACCATGCCTTTATACTCAGCTTCTGTAGAAGACAAAGCAACTGTATGTTGCTTCTTAGAACACCATGAGATTAACTTATCTCCCACATAACACATGTATCCATAAGTTGATCTTCTATCATCTGGATTACCTGCCCAATCTACATCACTATAAACTTTGATATTTGTATCTGAGGTAAACCCATAATACAAACCTTCATTGAGTGTACCCTTAATGTACCTCAACACCCTTTGTCCTGCAATCCAATGTTCTTTCCTTGGGCAATGCATAAATTGAGACAAAACCCCTACTGCATATGATAAATCAGGTCTAGTTAGAGTAGCATAGATAAGACTACCAACCAAACTCTGATAATGTCTCATGTCCTTGAATTCTTCACCTCCATACTTACTCAATTTGTGATTCACCTCCATTGGTGTAGGTGCTACCCTGCAATCATCCATTTTAAACTTGATTAACAAGTTCTTCAAATACCTTTCTTGGGTCACAAATACTCCATGTTGAGTATATGTAATCTCCATGCCCAAGAAGTATGATAAGTCTCCCAAGTCACTTATCTTGAACTCCTTTTCCATTTGCCTCTTAAGCTTTTGTATTCCTTCTTCATCTGTACCTGTAAGAATTATATCATCAACATATATGCACATGTATATGAAACCATTTTCACTTGCCTTGACAAGCAAGCTACTATCTGCTTTAGACACCTAGAAACCAAGTTCTTTTAGGAACTTCACAAGTCTACAGTTCCATGCCCTTGGGGCCTGCTTCAAGCCATACAAAGCTCTCTTGAGCTTGCACACATGATCTGGATACCTTTTATCTCTGAACCCTTGAGGTTGCTCCATGAATACATCATCTGAAATGTAACCATTCAAAAAAGCATTTTTCACATCAAGTTGACATAGCTTCCAACCTTTACATGCAGCAATAGCAATAAGTGTCCTTATGGTTGTCATCTTTGCCACAGGACTATAGGTCTCATCATAATCAATACCATATGTTTGAGCAAAACCTTTGACAACAAGTCTAGCTTTGTATCTAGACACACTTCCATCTGCAAACCTTTCTGTCTTGTAGACCCACTTGCATCCAATAATCTTCTGACTATTTGGTTTAGGAACCAAATCCCAAGTTTGATTCTCCAATAGTGCATCATATTCCTCCTGCATAGCATTCTCCCATTTTTCCTTACCTTTTGCCTCTTCATATGTAGAAGGGTCTTCATCTGTATTCACCATATAAGCATAATCTTTTGTGGTTAGAAATGAAGTATCATAACTATACCTTGTAGGTTGCCACCTATTTCTTGCTGACCTTCTGAGTTCTCCACTCCTTGAGGTTTCTGGCTCTTCACATTCAGGATCAAATCTTGGTGTCTCTTCCACTTCAACCTGCACTTCATTATTCTCTTGCTCATCAAATATTTGAACTTTTGATTTACCTTTTCTTTGACTCACTTCTTCTTCATCACCTGTATTGATATTGATTATACCTGCATACCAAGTGCTTTGTTCATCAAATGTAACATCCTTAGAAACCATAAATTGCTTTGTTGATGGACTCCACAATCTATAGCCCATCTGCTTATCATCATAGCCAATGAAAACATACTTTTCAGCTTTAGGCTCCAACTTGTGCCTTAATTGTGATGGCACATATGCATATGCCACACACCCAAAAACTCTGCAATGATCCAAGGTAGATCTTTTACCCCACCAAGCCTCATATGGTGTCATACCCTACAAGGCTTTACATGGTAGCCTATTGACCAAATAAGTGGCTGTATTTACAGCTTCAGCCCACAAATAATTAGGGCAATTTTTCTCCTTCATCATGGATCTTGCAAACTCAACAATTGTTCTATTTCTCCTTTCTGCAACACCATTTTGTTGAGGAGAGTACCTGCAAGTAACTTCCCTTTTTATACCTGCATTCCATAAGTAATCACTGAACTCATTTGAGAAATACTCTCCCCCTCCATCTGACCTTAGTCTTTTCAACTTATGACCTGTAATTCTTTCTGCATATGCATGATAGTGTTTAAATGTATTAAACACTTCTGACTTATCTTTGATCACATAGATAGTGATCCATCTAGTAGCATCATCAACATAAATCACATAATACCTTGACCCATTTATACTGAAATCTTTTGATGGTCCCCACACATCTGTGTGTACCAACTCAAGCTTCTCTGAGTGCATAAAACCATGCTTTGAATAAGAATTCTTATGAGCCTTACCTAATTGACATGCCTCACATTTGTATGTCATATGTTGACTTGCAACATTAGGCAATCCAAGCACTGAACCATTGTTAACCATATCTTTAATACCTCTTTCATTGTAATGTCCAGGCCTCTTGTGCCAAAGATCTAACTCAGAGATCTTATGACCTCCATATGTGAACATAGCATGACCAATGTTGCCTTGAATCTTCAATGTAAATAATCTTCCTTCCTTTTTTCCTGAAACAATCTGTTTATACCCTTGGCTAGGGTCTTCCACATATACTCCATCATTAGTGAACCTTACTTCATATCCCTTTTCAACAATTTGACCTACACTTATCAAATTCTTAGGGATTGTAGGAACATACAAAACCTTACTCAATAAGGTACTTCCATCCTTGGCCTTCACTGATCCAATTGACTTCACATTGTGCTTTGTGTTGTCACCTGTTTGAACAACATGATTAAAAACTTTACTTTCCAAATCAGTCATCAAAGATATGTTACCACTCAGGTGATTGCTACACCCTGAGTCAATGTAGAAGACTCTTTGATCTTCACTCTGCCTTTCACAAGTTGCATTCATTATCAATGTTGAATCTTCCTTTTGATCTGAAGCATAATTGTAGTAGGTGTTGTTGTATTGTTGACTTTGGAATCCTCTACCTGCATTTCTTCCAAAGTAATTCCTTCCACCTCTACCTCTGTAATTACCTCTTTGATTTCTGCCACCTCTTCCTCTTGAATTATAATTTTGATTGTATCCACCATTATTCTGATTATTATGCCAACAATCATTAGCTAAGTGATTTGTCTTACCACAAATCCAGCAAGCTTTACCTCCATCTTTGTTGTTCCTGCCTCTTCCTCTACCTTTGCCACCTCCTCTTCCTCTTAGGAAGTTGGCTTGAGTAGTTGTTCCTTCATCTTCACCTGCTTGTTGTTTTCCTTTGCTATTCTTCTTCTTGTCCTTTGAGTACATTGCATGTCCTGTACTCTTGTCACCATCTCCTTTAACATCCTGCTCAAATGTTAGCATATGACCTAACAATTGATTTAAATCAGGAGTGAAATGGTCAAGTGATAGTTCTGTAGACAAAATAAATGGCTTCCATTTGTCATCACCTCTCAACCCTGTAAGGATTTGCCTTACCAATTTATCCTCCTCAATGTCTTCATCAACAGCTCCTAAAGCATCTGCAATATCTTTCATCCTTGTTACATAGTCTGAGATGGATTGAGAGGCCTTCTTCTTGAAGGTAGTAAACTCTGCCCATAAGGATGCCTTCCTTGACTTTGTAGTGTTCTGGAAATGCTCCTCCAAAGCATTCCATATGTCAGTTGCACTTTCAAGACCTCTAATATGAGGTAACAAGTAACCATTGACTCCCATATAGATAATGCTCCTAGCTTGAGCATCTTTCTTCATCCAATTTTTCAGATCTGCTAACTCTTCCCTAGTTGGAACACTAGGATCTCTGAACTCTGGCTTCTCTTCTTCTCCTGTGATGTAACCAATTAAATCTTTTCTCATAAGATGAGCTTCCATCCTCATTGACCATGCAGGATAGTTTTCCCTATCCAATTTCTCTATCTGTAGAGCATCTCCCATCTTGTATCCACCTGTATATTGAAAACTTCAAGCTTTACAAACAATGTATGTACCTTTACTTTGAATTAGACTCCTTTTGCCTTTCTTGATGTCGAGTAGTCTTCTCCTCAGGCTTTTGACTCCAAGCTTTCACTTCTTAGTTCTTCAAATGTTGAACTTCTTGAATCTGCAGCAGTCGGGACCTTCCTTTCCTTGATTTTGATGTCTCCTGCTCTGATACCACTGATGGAGAGTGTTAATCTCCAAAAGAACAACCTACTCTTGTGATTAGAGCACCTCTATACCAAGAGTAAGTCAAAACCTTCCCTAAATTAGAGGTCCAATCTCCAAATTATCAAAATTGAGAAAATCTGTGAAAAAGATAAAACACAGAAAAGTCTGCTGCACTATTTCTCCACATTGACCTATCAAACATGTAAAGTTTTTTATGAAACTTTGTATGAATCATCTCCTACAGATTGCGCATCTCCTCCAAGTTGAATTACTTCAAAAGCCTTAGTATAACTTGAGAAATTTACTTCACAAGTTACCTATGTCCAAATCTGTACTTCTGAGAAGTCGATTTGACACCCCTAACTTCTTAACTTTGGTTCTCACAATGTCGAACCCGTTTTACAAAATGCTTCTAGCTATAAGTAGCTTATCTTTCAACTTAAAGATTAAGCCCTCACTCATGCAAAACTTTAAACTGTGCTGGGAGAAATGATCAAAACAATAACTTCGAAATCTGTGCCTGTTTTAGGAACCTGTGAACACACTTCACATATGAATGTTCCTGTACTTAATTCTCTAAGCCTGATTGCAATTGGAAGCTAAAACTTTGTACAGAGATCAAGCACCTTCCAACTTAGACTTGTACAAAAGCATTTCAGGATTGATCTACTGTAGAAGGAGAACACGCAGAAACATCGGGCGCAAGATTTTCAATTACTCAGAAAAGTTTACAACTGAGTGATGAGAGCTAACTCAACTAACTTTTTCTCTATCTCATGACTTCTAACTTCCTCAATCTTGGCTTCTAACTATTGTCACATATGCTCTCATACATGCCCCGACTTTTCTCAAAGTATTTATAGATAATTTGTACAAGATTCTTACTCAAACAAAGATCTAAGTCACCTATGACTATACTAATGTACATATGTGTACACTTCTCTTATCCTCTGAATATGTCTTTCTTCCAAGCTTCAATAGTTGATCCTTCCTTCACTCTTTAACCTTCCAAGCCTTCAATTGGTGATTGGTCTGCACCAACAATGGTGTCCTCATCATCTAGGTTGATGTTTTCAATTATGCTTGGCTCCTCCTTGGTGAGGCTTGAAAATTCTTCTTCCAAATCATTGCAATTTGAACTTCATGCATTCACTATCAAACCAAGAGTCATTCTCATCAAACACAACATCTCTACTGACCATAAATGCTTTATTGGATGGATTATAAAGCATGCACCCCTTTTGATTTATACCATACCTTATGAAAATGCATTTCTTTGCCTTAGGGTCTAGCTTGCCTCTGATTTGAGATGGAACATGCACATAAGCAACACATCCAAATATTTTGCAATGTTCAAGTGATGGTCTCGTACCATTCCATGCCTCATAAGGGGTCATCCCATCAAGGGACTTAGAGGATAACCTGTTAATAAGATAAGTGGCAGTAGAAACAACCTCTGGCCACAAATAATTAGGTAAATTCTTTTCGTTTAGCATATATCTAGCTGCTTCCACAATCAATTTGTTCCTCCTCTCTGCTACTCCATTTTTCTCAACAGTATATCTAGTTGTGATCTCTCTCTTGATACCTCTGTCCTGCAAAAATGCATCAAACGCATTGGAGAAGTACTAATGTCCTCCATCTGACCTTATCCTCTTTAAACTCTTTCCTGTTTGATTTTCCACAAGTGCAAGATACTTCTTGAAACAATTGAACACTTCATCCTTATGTTTCATGAAATACAAGATAGTCCACCTACTGAAATCATCAATAAGTGACACATAGTACCTTGAGATGGACATTGAAGGGTCCTTGCTTGGTCCCCACACATCTGTGTGGACAAGTTCAAAATAATCCTCATGCATATAGCCTTTCTTTGTAAAGGGTAACCTGTGTGATTTACCAAACAGACATGCACCACATTTATAGATCATATGTTGTTTGGATACACTAGGTATCCCAAGTACACATTGATCTCTACATATCTGCTTCAATGTTCTCTCACAAATGTGTCCTAATCTTTTGTGCCACATCTGTTAGCGGCCGCCGGATTGGAAATGTATAACTGAATCTTGTTCGCACGAGTGAAAAGTTGTTACAAATAGTTTGTAAAAAAGTTATATAAATCAAAGAAAGACGCACCAGTGACGGTTCCGTGATGGATCACCAGACTGTTTGTCTAGGTGACTGAGCGGGGCCTTACTGTAGTGTCGTTTGCATAATCTCTAGTATTCTGAGTTTTATGTTCATCTCTTGTCTTGTCTGCCGTCGACATCTGTTCTGTCTGTTAACTTTATAGACGATTCGAGAGATCACCAGACTCTCTGTTTGGGTGATTGTCTGTAGTGTTACTGTGTGTCAAGTGGAGTAATCCAGAGTATCTTGTCAACTTTCTGAGTATCCTGTGTGTATCTGTGTTTCACCTTGTCTGGTGTTTGTTGGTATCCATGGCGGTTGTGAGACTCAGCTAGTTCGCGCATCGGGTTGTTTCTTTTCTTGAAATGTTCTGCAAATATGTGGCGAAGTCTGTGTAGGCGTGGTAACTCTTCTGGTATTCGGGTTATCTTAATTGTCTGTAGTATCTAGGTTCAGGTTCCATACGGCAAAGTTTAAGCTACAGTAAAGATTCCCTGGATTGCGTACTGAATCTTTAGTACGGTGTATCTAAACACTGGGATTCTCTATGTCTCTGGATATTGGACGGAGTGTGGTATCCATTCTGTGAAGGTTGAACGAATACTCTTGTTCTGATTTGTTCAGTAAGTTATGTGTAGATGCAACATAGCATCTTAGCGTATTCGGTACACGTGGTTGAGCTAAGACTATGAACGGTAATGTCTAAGTACAGCAGATTTTTGATAGAGCTCTCCGCATTAGTATATTGTTGGGTGTGAGCAGTGAGTTTGGGAACTAAGTACAGGGCCTGTGTCTAACAGACCCCTTCCACTCCCAAGAACCCAAGAATCGCTTAAACGCACTTCTGACAGTTAGAAGAATAAACAGCGTTTAACACTGGCGCCGTCTGTGGGAAGGTGGCAACAGATCAGATTGTTGTAAACCTGGTGTGGAAACGTGACTGTAAATTTTTAATCGACAGTAATAGTACGCGATTAGTACAAAAGATGATACATGCCGGTTACTCAATCCAGTGAAACGTATCCAAAGAACCGCTAGCTTGGGGTACTTAATTTGCTAAGAACGACTCCGGGAGGTAGAAGTACAACTAGGTCTAACCTAGTTGTCAAGAAATTCAAGAACGTTAGTAGTGATTCCCATCATATTCCGGTGGAATGTGCTACGCCTTTGGTAAATTCCAATACAATTTCGGCACAATCTGTCGAAGATATAGTAACTCTAGAATCTACCAAGATGCAGCCTGAAGTTAGTTTAACAACATTGGGTAAAGATTCAAATTTGTTTATGACTAGAAACACTTTAGCCAAGGAAATTAGTGAAGGAGAAACAGCACCTTGTTTTGGTGAAGATTCGACACATTACAGTAATATTTCGGTAACAGTTGCTGAAAGATCGCAGTTTTTCGGTGACGGTTTACCATTTCTCGGTGAATCTTCAGCCCAGTCACTGCTATTGGGAGTAAGCTTCCCTACATTTGACATCAAGAAGGAGGGTAGATTGTTCGAAACTGAGATTCGAAACATACTGAACAAGATTATTGAACCAGAAAGTGCACAGGCGGACGATACAGATTCTGATAGTTCAGATATTCAGCCCCAGGATACAGAAGATAGTCACAATACAACCATCAGAGCCATGAATGGGCAACAACAAAAACAGTAGCAACAACAACCACTATGCCCACGAAGGCCGACTCCAACAGGAGTAACATACACCAAATTTGGTGGATTCCCAGGAGATGATCCGGATGCTCATGTACGCACATTTGAGATAAGTTACGCAGTGCTCAACCATCCACCTGATCCGGTGTATAAGGCTATTGTTTTCCAATCGACATTGGTGAACGAAGCAGCTAGATGGCTTACAGAATATGATATTAACCATTTCGGCACCTATGAAGTAGTAAGGGATGCCTTTTTGCAGAGATTGAGGCTAAAGAAGAATCCAGCCGAAATTTTTGACTACCTGCAAAACAATAGACAAAAAATAAATCAAACAGTATAAGAATACGCCACTCTATTCAGGACTCATTTGAGGCAGTTACCACCAACACATGCCAACCTACCGGATGACGTTATTACTCAATGGTTTATCAATGGCTTGACTCCACAACTTAAAGAGATTATGATCATACGTTGTGTAGGAGCTATGACGCTAGATGCAGTGATTGCAATGGCTTTGCAGCTGGAAAACAAGGTTGGAGGATTTAGAGAAGATCTGGAGTGGTTAAAAGCAAATAGAAATATCGCCGAAGACTCGACCAAACGAATGTACTGCACTACATGCAAGAATTTAGGCCATACTAGTGCCACGTGCACTTAATCAGCTGTTTTGTGCTATCTGTAACACTACCAGACACACCACCGAAAACTATGCATATAACGCCAAAGTGCAGGGAACAACAACTGTCATACAATTATACAGTAACCAGGGCAGCCAGCCAATCACTATGTACCTCCGCAAATGAGAAACAACTAGCAACAAGGATATCGAAATTACAGAGGACACAAAAATCATAACTACAATGCAAACCGCTGGTAGGCTGGACCAGCACCGTAAAATCCCAATTTGCCACCACCGCGCTGTCATTTCTGTGGTGAATTTGGTCACATTAGAAGATTTTGTAAGGATGCAGCTGAGTATGATCAGAGGAAGAAAGAACGTCAAAACCCAATGGCTAATATGGTACAAATCACACCAGTAGAAACGCACGCTGCAGTAATTCAAACCCGATCCGGTAAACAACTACAACCAGTAGCAGAAATACTTGAACCAGGCATACACGAACAACAAAGGATGTATGATAAAGCTAGTCAATGGACCACCGTAGAACCTCCAGTCTTCCCAGATCCTATTCCGGTGACCCAGACTCCGTTAACCGAGGAAGGAACACAACAACAGGATTCTAATTCAGCAGCAAGCACATCATCTTCAGCAGGCGCATCATCTTCAAAATCTGTGGAAAATACAATCCAATCACAAAAGGCCTAGGAAATTTTATCTAAAGCATCCATCACTCTTCCTCTGGGCCAATTACTTGCACTAGTACCGGGAGTTCGACAACAATTCCAACAGCAGTTCAGTCCTGTGCCTTCTTGCATTCTAGCAACAGCAACAGTGCAACCGGAACCTGATTCTACGGTCGATCATTCAGTTCCTTTAATTACGGTATGGTATAAAAATCATAAAATCACACAGGTACTAAGTGATGGAGGATCTGGTGTCAACATTGCTACTACTGCACTGTGTAAAAAGTTAGGGTGGACCGAAATCGAACCAGTTCAGTTTTTTGTCAGAATGGCCCACCAGTCAAGAGTCCATCTCGTAGGACTTGTACAAAATGTACCAATAACTTTACAAGGTACAACTTTTAAAATGACCTTTGTCATACTAGAATTACCGGAATCCACCCTTGATTATAATCTCCTTTTCGGCCGATCTTGGCTGAAGCACGCTAAGGTAATACAAGATTGGTCTGCACAGGAACTCACTTTCAAAGATAATAATCGTAAATACGTTGTAAAATTAGATGCTATACAACCTTGCGCGTTGCATGCTAGACCGTATTTTGCGGAACCAGTCCATATGCTAGATGGATTGTCAGATGATGAAGAAGAAGAGTTTCTAAAAAATAACATTGACTTGATCTCCCTAGGAACTGTTGATCTACAATCTGTTGTAGATAATTGGAATCCTTCAGTTTGTACGGTGATGGCTGCAACAGAAAAAGATATGAAAAAAGATAAGGCTACCATAGATGACGCTAATCTACAATAACTTTTTAAGCCAGTTGAGAATACAGAGAAGCCTCAACAATTTTATGTTCCAGAAGATCAACTGACCACTTACAATTTAGGTGATGAAGAAAATCCACGACCTATTAAGATAAAGGAGAGCTTACCGGAATTATTTCAAGCAGATCTAATCCAACTACATCAAGAATTTTCTGATGTATTTGCATGGGATTACAAAGATATGAAGGGTTTGGACCCGCGCATCTATCAACACAGGGTCATGCTGAAGCTGGAAGCAAAACGACTTAAGCAACTCAGCTACCGGATGAATCCAAACTATGCATCACAAGTAAAGGCAGAACTTGATAGGCTACTCAAAGTCGGATTTATTGTACCAGTAGAGCATGCTGAATGGATCTCACCAATTGTTATTGTCCCTAAAAAGAATA
The DNA here is from genome assembly GCA_020310875.1 of Ceratopteris richardii. NCBI lineage: Eukaryota > Viridiplantae > Streptophyta > Polypodiopsida > Polypodiales > Pteridaceae > Ceratopteris > Ceratopteris richardii. Next base: position 174,784,828 of record CM035412.1, read on the forward strand.
AGCAGTTACGAATATGTGTAGATAACCGGAAACTGAACGCAGCTACAGTGCCTGATCCATTTCCGCTCCCTTTTCTTGACACAATGCTTGATAGAGTAGCACGACATGAAATGTATTCATTCTTAGATGGGTACAGTGGGTATAATCAAGTTAGAATGGCTGAACAGGATATACCGAAGACCGCCTTCATTACCAACTGGGGTGTTTTCGCATGTACTGTTATGTGGTTTGGATTAAGGAATGCCCCAAGTACGTTCCAAAGGTGTATGCAAGAAATATTTCTCCTTACCTTACCTCTTTTATGCAAGTATATCTTGATGATTTTTCAATTTTCGGTAAGATGATACCACACCTGTTCCATTTACGGTGGTGCTTTGAAAAGTGCAGAGAATACAGACTCTATTTGAACCCAAACAAATCTGTGTTTGCGGTTTCATGTGGAAAGCTACTTGGTCACATTGTATCTGCACAGGGCATACAGGTGGATCTAGATAAAATCACAGCTACGTTAGAAGCACCTGTACCCACTACACCTAAGGAAGTAATGCGCTTCATGTGCCAAGTAAGATGGCATGGTCGGCACTTGCGGTGGCTTGCTCATTTGGCAATACCACTGAACCGATTGATAACCAAGACCCCTCGATAATTTGATTGGACCCCGGACTGTCAAACTGCTTTTGATCGTCTAAAGGGATTACTAACACAGGTTCCAATCTTACAGCCTCCTGACTGGGATCGCCCATTTCATGTATTTGTTGATGCTTCAGATATAGCAATAGGGAGCGTTCTAATGCAACAAACCGATAAGTGGTTCAGACCAGTGTACTATGCAAGTCGAAGATTAGCCCTTGCTGAAAAGAATTACACTGTAACAGAGAGAGAATGTCCAGGTCTAGTATATTCTGTCAAGAAATTCAGACATTATTTGATGGGCCGTAGATTTGCTTTTCATGTAGATCATGCTGCACTTGTCTATCTAGTTTGGCAACAGCATCTAGGTGGTCGATTAGCTCGATGGGTTCTACTTTTACAAGAGTTTGACTACGAAGTTATTCATCGGCCAGGCAGTTCACATGCCTTAGTAGATTTTCTCTCTCGTTTAGAATCCGGTGAAGCTCCAGTCGGTATAGATGACACAACACCGGCAATTTATGTCTCTGAACCGACTAATGATGAAATTACAGACCCACCTATGCCATCTACATATTATGATCAGATCTTGACCTTCCTCACTGATGCATACCTTCCTACTCAGACTTCTCCTACAATACGTAGGAAAATTTCAGTTTTCAGTTGTCGATTTCGGTTGATTGCTCCAGAATTATACTATATAAATCACACTGGAATTTTACTTCGTTGTATTCCACCACATGAAGTTAACTCAGTCATTAATTTGGCTCACTCAATTCCTTCTGGTGGCCATTTTGCTGCAGACTTAACACACCGGAAAATTCTCGAAAGTGGTCTCTAGTGGCCTACTATGTACAGGGATGTATCACAGTTTGTCAAACAATGTTATAGTTGTCAGAGATCTGGACAACCCCTGCAACGTCATCTTTTCCCTCTACAACCTATCTTGCCATTAGAGCCTTTTTAGAAGTGGGGTCTAGATTTCATTGGCCCTATTACACCACCAGCAATCCTTAGTAATAACCGTTATATTTTGACATGTACTGATTATGCTACCAGATGGGCAGAAGTCTGGGCTTTACGGTCTGCCACAGAAGTTGCGGTAGCTAAGTGTCTATTGAAGGATGTCTTTCCACGTTTTGGCTTACCACTGGAACTTGTTACAGATCAAGGCACTCACTTTGTCAACAATTTAATGAAAGTACTCACACATTTGTTTCAAGTCACACGTAAATTTAGTTCACCATATTATCCTCGTGCAAATGGTTTAGCTGAGAGTACAAACAAAACTTTGTTGAATATGCTTCGAAAACTCATTTTAGAAGCACCGGAAAGATGGGATCAACTGCTACCCGCAGTATTATGGGCATATCGGACTACATACAAGGTAACAACAGGATTAACCCCTTTCAAACTAGCTTATAGATTAGAAGCAATAGCACCGATGGAGATAGTTATACCAAGTTTACGAGTAGCAATCACCAGAAACTGCTACCTGAAGAATCACTGTCATTTCGGTTGGATACACTCCGAGAATTAGACAATCATCGATGGCAGAATTTTTTGACTATGCAAGAAGTACAGCTAAGACAAGCTCGAACACATGATCGATATCTAAAGACTCCAATTTTTTTGGTGGGACAACTTGTACTCTTTTACAATGCAAAGTTGAATCGCTCTGCTGGCAAATTCAAGTTACGATGGTTTGGTCCCTACCGAATTTCTGAACATGTGGGCCCAGCAACTTTTCGGTTGACTACGTTGACCGGAATTCCTCTTTCGAAAGTCATCAACAGTTCGAAGCTGCGGCCGTATCAACACACATCTAACCCACACTGAAACGTTTCACTTAGCCGCGTTTTTTTTGGCATTCTCTTTTCTTTATTTTCTTTTCTTTTTTGGCGTGCTTAATAAAATAAGTCTGTAAATATCCACGTTTTTATACCTAATTATGTCCACAGCCGCCTTGCCCTTGCCAGCTACTCACGCATCCACACCGAAGTTAAGAACTATCATTTCAATACCGTGCGATGATTAGTCATCCTTGATTGCTCTCCACTACAACGCATCTACTTAACCTTTCGGTTTCGCCGAAAATCGCTATTGTGTTTGTGTGATTTGTGCTCTGTGTGCTTACCCTGTGCTCTGTGTGCTTGTGCTTACTATCTCTGTGTGCGCCATGGAAGCTTTGGCTATCTATGCCGCCTTCCGTGATGGACTCCCTGCCGACGTAGGAGAGTTCATGCGCATTCGTGGGCTATCCAACTTTGCTAAACTGCCTTGGCATTCAGTGGAGTCCCACCCATTCTTTGCCCAGATCATCTCCGCCATCGCCAACACACCTGCCACCGAGCAGAGTTGGCCGATCACCTTCCTCCCATCCCGTACACTTATCACCTTCCAAGCTTTTGCAGAAGCATTTAGACTCCCTCGGCAAGGTCGGGAAAATGGCCCGAGTCTGCCAGTGGCAAGAATGATAGAATTATTTCCTAGGTATTCCTCAAACGAGTATGCGATCCTGTGTCGACCGGAACCTGAAAGATCAGCCCTCCAATTCTTAGTAGCTATTCTCAACCTACAGAAATGCACCTATGGAATATCCCATCCCTTCTACTCCGCCATAGATTTAGCTGCTCAAGAACCAGTCAACTTCGCATCATTCTTCTTCCACCGCATTCACCGAGAGTGCGTATCCATAATTAAACAGGTGAACAAGGGAGGCATGCCATGGTCTAGATTGGTGCACATCTTGTCCTTCCTTTTTCCGGCAATACTCGCAACACAACCACCACCCCGTGGGCCTATTCTACGACATGAAGAATCTGTACAATTATGGGATGATGAGGAAGAAGATGAAGAGGAGGTAAACCAACTCTTCCGCAGAAAGAGGATCAGAATCAGTTCTTCTGAGAGTGAAGCCATAGGGATCAGCCAAAGGAAATAAAGATGAGGACAAAGAAGAAGGAAAACATGACAAAGAAACATTCCACGACACCGCAACATCGATGCAGCATGAATCCTCTACACAATCATCTTCCCAGGAGCAACAAGAACAGGAAAATCATACTGAAGCCGACACAACTTCTACAGAAGAAGCATCCCAGCAATAGTCTGAAAGGGAATAGCAAGTAGATGAGGAACAAGTTGCTAAAGAAGTGCTTGAAGAGCTACTTAAGGCAGTTGACTCCACAGCCGAAGAAACTGCACAACACACCAGCGATAAGGTACAACAGTCAAATTCTGCTCTTCCCACTCCCCCATCGGAGCTGCCAATCGAAACCATTATCCCCATCCAACCCATTCACCTTGCCGAAACCACTGAATCCTCTTCCTCATCACCAACTACTCCCCACCCAACTCCCAACAACTCCTCACCATGTCCTCATCTCCACCTCGCCAACATCTCCCGCTTCCTTTGATTCCCGTAATCTCTGAATTGGCAAACATGGGTCAATTACTCATCAACCTATCACTGCAATTACCAATCCAAATGAGAGAAGTCACAGATAACATCCGAAATGAGTTACAACACAAGGTGGACGTCCTAGAAGCAGACATCATGCCCCTGCAAGAAGAGATAGATGCGGTCAAAGCCGAAAACCATCAGGTCCACTCACAAATTACCCATCTCCAAGCTCAACTTGCAGAACAATAGAAAATTGTCGATCAAAGAGATACCGCACTGGCAGATCTTAACCAAAAGGACAAGCTACTAAGCGAAGCACAGGGTGAGATCAGCCAGTTGAAGATCGATCTAAAGGATAAAGAAGATGCCAAAGTAGCATTAGGTAATCTATTGGAAGAGACGAGAGTGCAACTCAACGAACTGGTGCAGCAAAACCAAGAACAGCAGAGGCAAGCTAAGCTAACAGAAGAAGAACTTCAAAGAACAAAAGAAAATCTATCAGATGTCAACAACATGCTCAAACATTATTTGACCAAGAAGCTCAGACACAGAAGCTAATATCAGATCTCCGACATGAAAAGGAGTCATACTCAAGAACAGTAAACTTTCACATTCAAGAAATTGAAAGAAGGGAGAATGAGCTAGAAAATCAAAAGGAAAGAGTAGAGAAGATGGAGCAACATGTTGCAGAAATGAAGACATCCAGAGATGCGGCGCTTGCAAACAAATTTTATTTACAGGAAGCCTTTCTGCAGACCCAAGCATAAATTCTTCTCAATGAAGCCATAGCTCTAAGTTCGGAAGAATAGATGCACAATTAATAGAACCGGACACCCTAAAAAAACTTATTAGAAACTCTAAAGAAAAAGATCGCCCGCACCTTTAGATTAGCTAGAAATATGTACTTAGAAGGCATTATAGATGAGCAATAGTTTTGTAAAACCTGCGGGTTCGAGTCCACCATGCGTGCCAGAGTGTTAGCAGCCGCCGGATTGGAAATGTATAACTGAATCTTGTTCGCACGAGTGAAAAGTTGTTACAAACAGTTTGTAAAAAAGTTATATAAATCAAAGAAAGACGCGCCAGTGACGGTTCCGTGATGGATCACCAGACTGTCTGTCTGGGTGACTAAGCGGGGCGTTACTGTAGTGTCGTTTGCATAATCTCCAGTATTCTGAGTTTTATGTTCATCTCTTGTCTTGTCTGTTGTCGACATCTGTTCTGTTTGTTAACTTTATAGATGATTCTAGAGATCACCAGACTATCTCTCTGGGTGATCGTCTGTAGTGTTACTGTGTGTCGAGTGGAGTAATCCAGAGTATCTTGTCGACTTTCTGAGTATTCTGTGTGTATCTGTGTTTCACCTTGTCTGTTGTCTGTTGGTATCCATGGCGATTGTGAGACTCAGCTAGTTTGCGCATCGGGTTGTTTATTTTCTTGAAATGTTCTGCAAATATGTGGCGAAGTCTATGCAGGCCTGGTAACTCTTCTGGTATTCGGGTTATCTTAATTGTCTGTAGTATCTAGGTTCAAGTTCCATATGGCAAAGTTTAAGCTACAACAAAGATTCCCTGGATTCTGTACTGAATCTTCAGTACGGTGTATCTGAACACTGGGATTCTCTGTGTCTCTGGATATTGGACGGAGTGTGGTATCCATTCTGTGAAGGTTGAACGAATACTCTTGTTCTGAAATGTTCAGTAAGTTATGTGCAGATGCAACATAGCATCTTTGCGTATTCCGTACACGTGGTTGAGCTAAGACTGTGAACGGTAATGTCTAAGTACAACATATTTTTGATAGAGCTCTCAGCATTAGTATATTGTTGGGTGTGAGTAGTGAGTTTGGGAAGTAAGTACAGGGCCTCTATCTAACAGACCCCTTCCACTCCCAAGAACCCAAGAATCGCTTAAATGCACTTCTAACAGTTAGAAGAACAAACAGCGTTTAACACATCTCTAACTCAGACAAGGTTTGATCCTTATAATTATAATGTTTCTAGTGTCCTAAAGCTCAAATGTAAACAATCTACCAGTTTTCTCTCCCTTTGCAATTCTCGTGAATCCATGTTGAGTGTCCTCCACAAAGGCACCAAATTTATTGAACCTTACCTGCAAACACTTTTCCACTATTTGTCCAACACTCATGAAATTTCTTGTGATAGTAGGTACATAAAGAACTTTGCTCAATAGATTCTTATTCCCATCCGAAGTTTTGACATTTTCTACCTTGACAAATGAATGCTTGGTATCATCACGTGTCCACACTTGGTGCTTTCCCTTGGGCTCTTCAAAATAAAAAAGGAGAGCTATATTTCTTGCTACATGGTTTGAACAACTTGAGTCAATATAGAAGAGGTGCTCATCATTCATACCTTGTTTTGAGGTCCTCTTCGTAATGAGAAGAGAATCCTCTTGATCCTCAATATAGTTGTTGAAGTCCCTTTTATTTGTATCCTCCTTGATAATTGTTGTTGTAATTGTTTTTGTGGCCATGGTTGTAACCTTGATTATGGTTGAATATTCCTCTTGATTGTGAGTAGCCACCTCTTTGGAATCCTCTTCCTCTCTGGTTCTTAAAGTTCCTATAGCACTCATCTATTGTGTGATTAGGTAGTCCACGTATATTGCATGGGGAAGAGTTGAAAGGTCTCCCACTACCTTGCTTACGTCCTATGCCCCTTCCTCTTGAATTCCTACCTCTCCTTGCATAGTTAGCTTGAGAATTAGAACCTTCATCTTCAAACTTTTTACACTTTTCTTTATCCTTAGACTTTCCTTTATCTGTATAGAGGGCATAAGAATTGTTACCTCTTGATGATTCACCATTTTTGTTGAGCTTGGCCTCATGGGTGAAGAGTTGTCCCATGAGAGTGATTAGATAAGGGATTAACCCCTAGAGAAGCCACTAATCCATCAATGGCTCTCATCCATAAGGGTATCCACAAGTCTAGTGTACCAACTACTATTGATTTTGATATCCAAGCCATGATTTCCCCTCCGGTGCATGGTGGAGAACTAAACATGCAATGAAAAAATACACTCAAGTCCCCTTTGGAGGTCCTCCCCATCAATTTTGATCTTTTGAAGACACATGAAGTCCGGTTTTATGCTTTTATGATGGATCCGCTAACAAATAATGGTCACACTTGAGGGGTCACACAACCCCTCCAACATTCAAAGAAAAAGATTATCATTATCGAAGGTTATGTTCTTTACATGGAGGGGCTTTGTAGCTCTATTTCTTGTTTTTCTCATCATCTTTTTTCTTTGAGGTGGTGTAAGACTTCTTTTGAAACAATTTCAATATCCTTTCAAGACTTGTGGATCCAATGATTAAGCTCTTCGCTATCCTAGTTGTCATCATTGTTGGTGGTGAATCCATCCTCTTTGCTAGTGGTGTTTTCTTCTTGGTTGTACTCCTTACAAGTGGAATCCTTGAGAGTTTTACATCATTGCAAAAGTCATAGTGATTCCTTCTCTATTTGTAATCTAAGTCATCAAACTCCTTCTTCAAGGTGCAAAAAAATTTTCTTTTGGGAGCCATCAAAAAAGGACTCTTCTCACTAATACCCTTATGGCTTCTTCATAGTTCATCATTGTCTCAGTATATGCTCCCAATATCGAGTTGGAAAGAATTGCCACTTGGCAATCATTAAAGTCACTACCATTCAATGTCGTTTTTTAAGGGTACATTAATATGGCAGATGTGCTTTTTCACAAATGGGGGAATAGAGGGTGGGTGAATCTATAGATATACTTTCAAGATTGGCAAGTGGGAAAGGCACAGAGACCTACTAAAAAATGAGGCTTCTCAAGAAGAAGCAATCCAAGGAAGCACTCCCTTTTATGATATATATTGATGGAGTTAAGTGCACAACATCGATAATCAATCATTTTATGTTGTTTCTGTGGGCTTCCATGCCTCTTTCTTTTCACAGAAATGACAACATGGCGACCATCTCTAGAGTCAAAACTAGAAGAATTCCAAAACATTTGAGGTCTCTTCTTGAGGTTCCCATTTTGGATGATGCACTTATTGAATGTATTGATTCACTTCCTAATGGCAAAAGCCGGGAATCGAATAGACTCACCAATGGGTTCTTCAACACCTTCAAGAACATGGATACAACTCCATTCATCAGGTGTGGAAACATGCCACATATCTTGAAATGTGCTTTTGGAATATCCTAATGAAGTTGTTATCCTGATTACTCACAAAAAAGCCAATAAAAATAGGATTGAAAATTTGCATCCAAATATGATGTCACAAACTAGTTGCAAGGTCCTTTCTAAGTCTACTGCTAATGTAATAGTTGTTGACTTACAAAACTAGATTAGTGAGGATAAAAAAGGGTTCTTCAAGGGGAGGTCCAACCACAATGCTATCATTCATGTTTAGGAGGGACTTATTTTTGTTGAAGAATATGCTCAAGATATCCTCGACCTTAAACTTGACTACTACAAAGCCTATGAAAAATGCGAGTGCTACTTCATTGTCCAATCTCTACAAGACCTCAGCTGGGGCCAAAAAATTGTTAACATAATCTCAATGTTGCTACGAAATGCATCACCTTAGATAAACATCAATGTCAAGATTTCTCAAGCTATTCCATTAGATTAGTCTATCAAGCAAGGATGCCCTATCATAGGAAAGGAGATAAGGAAGAGAGTTCACTCACACATTCTCACTCTCAAATAGGATCACACACAAATTGGGACAAGGAAGAATAATCCTTTTATTCTTTCCGTAGGTAAACCCTAATACAACAATACAACTATTGCAATCAAGGTGAGGGGAGTCATGCCCAATAAGGAGCTGAGTCCTCAAGCAGTCCCAAGCATTGATTCTGCTCTACAACACACACCTATCTCTTTTTTTAATAAAGGAAGTTTGGCCTTAGCCTTCTCTCTCGAACTTGAACTAATTAAAAGAAAAATACAAGAGAAGGGACTAGTGCCCACGGGATCCCCCAAATCCCACAGAGCGAGGGTAGCTTTTAAAGAGCTTAGATGGCATTACACAAAAGGTAAATCACCCTCTCATCACCTGCATGCAGGCCCACATGGGTTTAGGCTTGTTGTTGATAAAAAGGAGTAGTTGAAAATGCCTAAAGGGGGTTTCTTACAATTAGCGATCCTCTTGCCAAGGAGGAACAATGATTTCTCAATCGATCACACTTTGGAGAATTCACCAAAGTTGTGAGCACATCTTTCTTGCTAGAGCTTCCATAAGACCTTCCCTCTGATGGCATTCCAGAGAGTCGCGAAGAAACTGATCACTTCTCTCAGCAGAGCTTCCTTCCAATTGATATGTTTGTGAAGTCTACTTTTCTTTCCGAGCCTTCATGGAAGACCTGGCAAAGCTTACATGAAGTTATAGAGGAGGTTATAAAACCTTGCATCCCCATCCTAAGGCGCCCACTTGTTTTTAAGCTTAGTGTTGACATATTGTAGGTCCTTGTGATGTCTGAAGGGGGGGGGGGGGTTCTTACAGTTAGCAACTCTTTTGTCAAGAAGGAATAGGGACTTCTCGAGCGACCACTCCTTGGGGGTATTGCCAAAGTTGTAAGTGCATCTTTCCCGCCAAATATTCCAAAGGATCTCTCCCCTGATTGCATTCCACAACGCCGTAGAGCAACTAATCGCTTCACCAATAAGGGCTTGCTTCCAATTGATTTGTTCTTGGAGTCGGAGAGACTCACCAAGGACCCTCCATAACGGAAGGGATTTAGGTCAAGCAAAGAACAGGTGGACAATATCCTCTTTGTTACGGCAACATCGCTTGCATGAGGGTGGAACATCACAGATCTTGTTAGCTTGTGCATTCCACCATTTTCCACGATGTAAAATTTGCCATAGGAGGATCAACTTTTTGTTTTCAATGAGAGGGTGCCAGATACACATAAATTTCATATCCCAACAAAGTTGCATCCAGTTGAGACACCATTTCTTATTGAGCCTGATGTGAATGTCATTGCGAGCTTCGAGATATGGAAGCTTGGAAAGGAGATTACGATTAAACCGATTAAGGCCCATTAGGTCGAGAGCATCCTGTCCCATCAATAATCGGATTCTAGAGTGGTCCCAAGCATGGAACACACACCTATCTTTGTAGCACAGACTCTTATCCAATTCAACGTCCTAAAATCCAATCCATTGGCATAGTTCTTGATTCCAAATGTGCTTCCACAATATGAAAACATTTATTACCAAACTTCCTTTTTTTTTTCAGGTTTGAAGGTCCAACACCTCTAATGCCATTGATAGAAAATCAGATCCAATCATTTTGTAGTATACTAGGTACCCATTTCCAATCTTCATTTATCTTGGAAAATTGTTTCACTCTTTTCCAACTTCTCTATAGAGAGAAAACTAAACTAGAGCCTCTAGGAGTCACCAAAAACACTAAGAATGAAATAATGAGAAGATCAAGAACCTTTCACTCTCAAAGGCGCACTAGGCTAAGATTGCACTTGTTTCTAAAAATGTGTTTGACCCATGAGGCATCCCTATTGCTCCATGCTTTAATTAAGCATTTGGCTGCCAATTGTTAGCCAATTCTTCAATGTGTAGAATTCCTAGAATATGTGGATCATTTTGTCTTATGCAAGTAGCCCATTTAATTTTGGCCACACCCCTTGTTTTGGGGTCATGTGCCTAAAGCAAGTTTCAGTAAATTCTTCCAAAGTTGATAGTCTCTTTTTCTTTTGGTCTCCAACAAGATAGAAAGTAAGTAATTAAAAAAGAAAGGAATGTTCTAACCAACATAGCTCGTCCCGCCAAGTTAATATGCATACCTTTCCAATCTACCAACTTTTTATCAATCTTAGAGAGTTTAGTGTTGAAAGAGGATACATCTTTTGATGCACTTTTTGAATGACGAAATGAAGGAATTATCAAGCTTATTCACCAAAAAAAAAGCAAAAAAAATATGATTCAAAATTGGCATCCAATTACAATGTTACAAATTGCTTACAAGATCCTTGCTAGGTCAATTGCTAATATAATTGCTTGTCCATCCTTGAGGCTATCATTGATCTTTACGAACGACTAGTTTTTCGTAAAGAATCCACTCAAGATGTCCTCAACCTTAAAGTTGGCTTCCATAAAGCTTATGAAAAACTCCAGTGGTATTGCGTTCTCTAATCTCTAGACTATCTAGGCTAGGACCAAAAATTCATTAAGATGATCTCAATGTTGCTAGGAAATGCATCATATTAGATAAACATCAATGGCCAACTTTCTTAAGCTATTCGATTAAAATGATCTATCGAGAAAGGCTGCCCTTGGCCCCTCTTCTATTTCTAATCATTAAGGATGGTCTCAACAACCTTGTTAAACATCAAGCTCACTAAGGTCTCATTCAAGGCCCATTTCTTCCTTTGAATCAAGACCATATGATCATGCAACTCTTTACCGATAACACAAATGGTTTTGTGCATAGCATTTCGGCCAGCATTGATACCTTTTCGTGTTGCCTTAATAATTTTTGTGAGGCATAAGAATCCAAAATAAACCACTCTAAAATGGCTTTCAAGGTTTTTATTAGGCATCCACCTCAAATTTTGGTAGACTATGGTTCCCATTGATCCCAAGGGGAGAAATCTTGTGCGTGATGGGAGTTGAGATGGGATTCAACATTTTGATTAGTCCGCAATGGAAGTGGACTCTTTGTACACTCGATAACAAGTTCATGCATTGGAAAGGTATGTAGATCAACTTGGTGAGGTAAGCTATGGTGGTTTGCACATTCCTTTTTTCTTTGATTATATACTTTTTCTATTGTTGGTGACTCAAGGAACAAGAGATTGTTGAATTTGGAAGAAATCACAAAAAATTCCTCTCGATGGGTGACCTAGAAAGAGGGGGTGTACAAAAAATTAAATGGGCTACTTGCATAAGCCAAAGAGATCAACCTGTTCTAGTCATTCAATAACTTGAAGGAATTGCCAACAAGCTAGTGTTCAAATAGTTAATTTAAGCATGGAACAATAGGGATGCCTCTTGAACCAAATGGATTTTTAGGAACAAGAGCATTCTTAGGTTAGTGAGCCTTCTAGGATGGAATGTTATTGATCTTCTAATTTTTTTATTCTCCTTCTTTTTGGTGACTTCGAGAGGCTTGATCTTCATTTGATCTTAGTGGATGAGTTGGAACAATGTGAAATAGTTTATCAAGGCCAATGAAAGATTAGAAATGGGTATCGTGTATTTGAAAACATGATTCCATCTTGTTCTTTGTAAATGGCATCAAAGGTGTTGAGCCTTCAAACCTCCAAAAAGCTAAGAAGCTTTGGAATAAAGGTTCCCTTCTATGGAAACACCTTTGAAATCAAGAAACTTTACTATCGAATATATTTGAGCACGTTGACCCACCTAAGAGTGTGGACTATGAAGAATGCTGCTTGTTGTGAATCTGATTAATTGCATGGGAGTTCTTGAGGCATTACCTCCTTATTTGACATGACTCCCCTCACCGTGATGGTCTTTGCTGGTATGACAAGAAATGTCTTGATGAAATTATGAGATTCAAGAAGAATGTTAACTTTTATGTCATGCTTAACAAAAGAGGCTATCTTGATTGGTCATCCTTTAAGTGGGTTTTTAGGTTCTATTCCCTTCGGCATCCCCTCATTGAGATTTGAAGTAAGAAATCAATTTGATGTAGAAAATCCACCACCACATTATTTGGACCACTTTAAGCTAAGAAAATTAGCAAAGCCCCTATGTAGTGTAAACAATGCCTTAATGGCAATTAGGAATTGGGACACCTCTTTTTTTCAGGCCCCAAGTCAATATCGGTTTGGAAAGCACTTTGGGGAATCATGTTTTTGTACAAAAAAATGATAGAAACAAGTGTTATTGGGTGAAGTGATTCCTTGTTCCTAAGCATTGGGGAATGTCATAAGAGGACAGACCCTACAGAATATCTAGAAATAGGGATATGATACCAAATTTGGTAGCCCTTCTAAAAAATTGACGTTCAAAAAATCCCTTTACCTTTTAGGGAAAAGAATTTCCAATTGTAAGAAGCCCCTTTCTTTTTGACATCATAGTGTCTTTGTCCTCAAGAGAAACAAGATTAAAATCTAGTGGGCTCCCTGGGAGGGGTACAAGAGGGTTATCAACCTTCTTTTTAATGTTCTCTAGCAGATTATATTCATCCCCTAGTTTGTCGAATTCTGTGTGTCCCATAGGTGCTAAGCATGTTCACTTGTACAATTCATCTTTCTATCAACTAAATTTTGCTAGAACCTTACTTAGCAAGCCCCCTTCTTGCTTGAGGAATTTCACTAGTCTTTTGAGTAGTTGTTTCTCTCTCACATATTTCTATGTGTAGGAGCGAAATAGCTCCATCCTTTAAAATAGCTTCCTTATCACTTTATAACCATTTGTTGTAGTCTTGGGTTATTTAGAAAGATACTAGGGTCTTCCAAAGTTGGTCACAAGCTCATTTATAAATTTTTCATGTTAATAGAGAATTCGATTGAGAATTGAATAGTGGTTTCTTTGTTCATGGCTAGCAAAGGAAATAAATAGTTTCTCTTGGAGGCATTGGTTCTTTTAGTACGAATAAGACCTTTGAGTGAAATAAATTGAAGTGGAAAGATCTTATAATGAATGTGTCTTGTCTGATAGCTCTTGGGTTCAATCGTTAAGAGTCTAGAGAATCATAAATTTGATTGTACAGAGGATGGGAATAGAAATGTGTTGAGTAGAGCTCTTTATGTTCCTACTATCACAAAGAATTCGATGAATGTTGGACAGATAGTGGAAAAGGGTTTGCAAGTTAGGTTCAATAAACTTGGAGCTTTTGTGGAGGACCCCCAACAAGGATTCACAAGAATAGAAAAGGGAGTGAAAAGAGGTAGATTATTTACATTTGGGCTTGAGGAAACTAGAAACATTGCACTTTATAATTATAAGGATCAAACTTTGTCTGAGTTAGAGAGATGGTACAAAAGATTAGGGCACATTGGTGAGAGAACCTTGAAGCAGCTATGTAGAGATCAATGTGTACTTGGGATACCTAATGTATCCAAGCATCATATGATCTATAAATGTGGTGCTTGTTAGTTTGGTAAATCACACAGGTTACCCTTTACAAAGAAAGGCTATATGCATGAGGATTACTTGGAAGTTGTCCACACAAATGTGTGGGTACCAAGCAAGCTTCCTTCAATTTCAGGCTCAAGGTACTATGTCTCATTTATTGATGATTTTAGTAGGTGGACTATCTTGTATTTCATGAAACATAAAGATGAAGTGTTCAGTTGTTTCAAGAAGTATCTTGGACGTGGAAAATCAAGCAAGGGAAAGTCCAAAGAGGATAAGGTCCAATGGAGGAGGTGAGTACTTCTCAAATGATTTTGATGCATTTTTGTAGTACAGAGGTATCGAAAGGGAGATTACTACTAGGTATACTCCTAAGCAAAATGGAGTAGTAGAGAGGAGGAACACATTGACTGTGGAAGCCGCTAGATCAATGCTTAATGAAAAGAAATTGCCTAATTATCAGTGGGCAGAGTGTTTCTACTGCCACTTATCTTATTAGTAGGTTATCCTCTAAGCCACTTGATGGGATGATCCCAGATGAGGCATGGTATGGTAGAAGGCCATCACTTGAACATTGCTGAATATTTGGTTGTGTTGCTTATGTGCATGTTCCATCGCAAATCAAAGGTAAGTTAGAACCTAAGGCAGAGAAATGCATCTTCATAGGGTATTAAATCATAGGGTATTATTTAAATCATGAAGGATACTGGTTTTGTAATCCATCCACCAAAGGATTTATGGTCAGTAGAGATGTTTTGTTTCATGAGAATGAGTCGGTTTGAAAGTGAATGCAGGAAGGTCAAATTGCCATATGACCTAGAAGAAGAATTTCCAAGTCTCACCAAGGAGGAGGCAAGCATAAATGAAGACATCAAATCAAATGATGAGGACACCATCAACTTGGAAGAGTTCAAAGCATGGAAGTCCAAAGGCCAAGATTAAGAGGTTGGGGACATACTTGAATCATCCAACCAAGCCTTAAGGAGATGGCAAAGAGAGAGTAAGAAGCCAATCAGATATGGTTATGATACTTCATTAGTTACTAAGCATTCCATTTATCTTGCTAAAGATATATCACTTGAAGAACCTTCTTCATAATGGAAGGAGGCTATCGATGAAGAAATAGAAGCATTCCAAGAGAATGACACTTGGGAGCTAGTACCCAAGAAGGCATCATGGAAGGTAATTAGTTCTAGATGGATTTACAAAATGAAAAGGAACTCAAATGGATCCATAAAAAGCAATAAACCTAGGCTTGTGGATAAGGGTTTTGCACAAACCTAAGGAGTAGATTATGAAGAGACATTTTCGCCTGTGGCTAAAATGCCAACCATCAGAGTCTTGGTAAGTCTGGATGCATCTAGAAATTGGAATATGTATCAATTTGATGTGAAAAATGCTTTCCTCAATGGCTAGATTTCAGAGGATGTTTACATGGCTCAAGCTCCTCGCTATGAAGACCCAATCTAGGTAAATCATGTATGCAAACTCAAGAAAAGTCTTTATGGTTTGAAGCAGGCACCTAGGGCATGTAACCATAGGTTAACAACCTACCTTCATGATCAAGGATTCATGATGAGCAAGGAAAATTCTTCTCTGTTTGTTAAGAAGAGTAATTCAAAAATGATATACCTATGTGTATATGTGGATGACATCGTTCTTACAGGTAGTGATGCCAATGGCATCAAAAAAATAAAAAACAAGATGATACAGGAGTTTAAGATCAATGACCTAGGGTTTTTGAAATATTTTCTCGAACTTGAGTTAGTATAAAGTAATTCTAGAAGCTACATCACTCAAAGGAAATATGTGCAAGACATGTTGAAGAAGTTCCACTTGGAGAATGCAAAAGTAGCTAGCACCCCTATGGAGGTAAATCATAAATTGAGTCTTCATGAAAGTGATTTGCTTGAAGACATTACAGGTTATCAACGCATAAGTGGGAGTCTAAACTATGCAACATTAACAAGAATTGACATATGTTATGGAGTAAGAATTCTAAGCCAATTCACGCATAAAGCTAGAGTAACTCGCTTGGAAGGTGCTAAAAGAATTTTGAAGTATCTGAAAGGTACTCGAAACCAAGGTCTCTACTTCCCATACACATCAGATTTGGACATTAAGTTATACTCAGATGTAAATTGGGCATGTTGTAAGGATGATAGAGGAAGTACTTCTAGATATCTATCCTTTGCACGTGATAAGCCCATCTCATGGTCTTCTAAGAAGCAACCAACCGTTGCTCTATCTTCAATAGAGGCTTAATATAGGGGTTTAGCAAATAGGACACAACAAGCAATTTGGATTAGATTGCTCTACTAAGATTTGGAACTTCATACTCATTCACCTATGATGTTTGGTGATAACACATCTTCTTTGCATCTTGCAGCCAATCCTGTTTATCATGCAAGAACCAAGCATATAGAAGTACACTCTCACTATGTTGGAGAGAAACTATTGAGCAAAGATATTCAACTTGCATATGTATCCACAAACATGCAATGTACTGATTTGTTAACCAAAGCACTTGATGGAACTAAGCTTTGCACGTTTAAAACCATGATTGGATTGGAGGGTATTCAAGAAGATTGATGAAGATGTGCAAGACAAGATGTTTGGCTTGAGGGGGAGCTATTGGTGCAAGTATACAAGACGTCACATTTGGCTTATCTTGGAGGAATATATGTGGAAGCATGTGATCATTCACATGGACCATAGCTTGTAGCACTTGGTCATTTACCATTTGTAAAAGTTAAATCCTTGAGAGAATCCTTCAAGATCCTAAATCTCATGGAAGTTAGGAAGAACAAAGACTACGAATCTCATTTGATGGAATAACTCCTAGTTTGGAGGAATCACTTTTAGGTGAAACCAAGTTTGAATTCAAATTCAAACTTCGAGGAAAACTTCTTATAAAAAGGCTTGTAAAAAACTTGCGGGGTGTGGCGTCATTGAGAGCTCTTCCATTGATCACTTACAGGATTTGAGTAGCTTAGACCATAGCTTACTCATTCCACTGTCATTGAGCATCTTTATAATGCCAATGTTCTTTTATAATCATGTGTTATAATACATATACTTCATTGATCATCTCTATCTATGTCTCTGCTATGACAAGTCAGAACAATGAACTTTGTCTGCTCATAACGTAGTGAGTTCTCAACCATTTTGCATGAACTATAGTTTGGTGGAGCCAGCTTCAAGTCTACTTTATGCTACCAAAGTTTCAAAGAATTTGGCTCAACCATTTTGGTGAAATCACCATCAAGCTGCTAACAGGTCATCTACTGTTCAATCCCTAAAAAGTCAGGGGTAGGTTTTGGATTGCTAAATTAATTTCTTAGAGGATAGTTCATCATTTTAGATGCTTAGACTTGTAATCATTAGTTATATAAGCTAATTAAATTCCCTCAAAAGAAATTGTATCAATTGTTAGTATACTGAGAGCACTAAGCGAAATAACCAACAGGTGTGAGGACCAAAATAGCAAGTTTTGTGACACTAGCTAATTGTGAAGTATTCTGTTTTGATTCAATTGTTTCAAGCATCTACTCCAAATTACATAGGTACTTTCTTGGTGTAATTTTCAAGCTAAAAGGGCCTACTATCAAACTCTCAAGTGCTTTAGGGAAGGTAAAAAGTAGGTTTTGGCAGTAACACCTCACTTCCTTGAGGTATACATCCGTCTCTTCCAACACTAAAGACATAGATGATTCAAATGTAATATCTCAAGAATATGATTTTTACCATGATGATGTTCTAGTAGTTGGGTTACACTTTGATATTCAAATAGGAGTACGTTTTTGGCATAAAACACTAAAAAACCCAAGAAGCTACTCCAAACTCAGAGGAACAAGAGTAGAAAACTCTAATAATAGAAGAATATTATAACTTAATTGTAGTGAAATGTTTTTTTTCATTGTCATACCTTTTTTAAGTCTCTAGTAAGTGTACAAATTACACTATATATTTTATAAAAAATATTGATGATGCAAAAATTGTCATTGAAGAGAACGGTATGGGTGTTTTGATCAAGGAATTCATGAATAAAAACCGAGTGATTTTAAAATGCCTATCCATTCTTAGTGTGATGATGCTCATAATCTTGGGAAGATTAATGTATCATGAATCATGAGACTAATATAAAAAATGATGAATTTTCAAATGATTCCAACTTTGGAAACTCTAACAATGTGTTTTGTGACTATGCTATGAATGTGCCAAATGAGGATGATGTATTGAAGAAAGAATAAAATCGTTTGTTGTAGATACAGTACGTGTGGATATAAATGATCATTAGCATTTCTATGAATCATAATTGTTTAAAATGAGTGTATTTATGTTGGAAAGATGTCCTATAGTGGGGTTAAAGGTTTCTCAAGACATTGGAGTGGTGGAACCATGCAAATTCATATTAGAAATTGGTGAGATTAATAATACTCATTCATCATTGGTTCTAGAACATCGAATTTATAAATTCGAAGTAGGCTTTTTCATATGCATGCATTCCTAGATTGGCATGTGCTAGGGGATGTTTTTATTTGGGGGGATGGGTATCATCCATTATATCATTTGATTTCCCTATTATAACTTCTCAAATTTTATCCTAAATCATTCTCTCTTTGTATGTGCAATGATAGCAAACTTACAAGCCATTTCTCTTCTCCAAACATATGTTATTCATGTTATCAAGAATGGTTTTACATGCCATATACCATATGGCTTTCTATCCTAGAGTGTCTCGCTTAGTGGGGTTATATATACTATCGTTAATATCCCACCAATAATGAGAGTTTAAAACCACTCAGATATTTGATTAAGAATTACTATCCAAATAAGTGAGAAACAATACACTATGATGCTCTAGGGTTGTAGGGTGATGTCATTCTATAAGTTTGATCTCAACTCTCATATCTCTAACAAATAATTATGATTTTTCTTGTAGAACCATAATGCTATCCATTATACTTAAAGATAAGAACTCATGTCAAAGTTTTCTCTACATGAGTATAGATAACTTAAAATGTAGTCAGGTTTACTTGAAACCTATATTTAATCTAAATAGCTAGATTTTTTTAATGTAAATATTTGGGAAACAAAATTTAGCTCGTTATCCCATGAGCCTTTAGAACCTTCAAATAGAATAAACTTTCTGATTAGAAAATTACAAAGAAAATTATATTGACTAATCAGAATTATGTTCGGATGAGTTCCAAATGTTTTCCACAACATGCATATCTCACAGAGATACCATGGTTGTCTAGCAGAACTTTCCTTTTCATAAGAGGAAGTTTGATCAAGGCATATTCTCCCTTGCATGAGTAAATTGAAAGAGCAAATATACAAGAGGAGGGAGCATAGTTCGGATGGGAACCCGCTTATCCCTAAAAGTGGAGGGATGAAAAATAAAATTAATAGTGCGAAGGTAGTAGTGGCTTAGAATAAGCCTAAGAGACGGTTCAATGGAGAAATAACTATGAAACAATTTATAGAAAGCTGCAAAAAACGTTAATCACCTTTTTGTCCCCTCATTCGAAGCCCCTTTGCTATGGATGTTGTTTTTCTAAAAGAAAACACCGAATGATGTATGAGGGGACGCAACTTTTGACAATTTTACATTCTTCTACTTGAAAGTGTAAGGGTCTTATGAATTCATCACTCTTTTGGTGGGTTCTAAAATATGGTACCATCATTCCACAATAATGTAGAGCAATTTATTGCTTCTCCAAGCAAGGCTTGTTTACAATTCATTTTAGTTTAGCCTCCCCATGGCCTGCAAAATCGAGAAGCTCACTAGGCACAAAAAGAACAGTTTTCGCAAGTCTTCTTTATCATTGAGACAAAATTTACACCACAAAGAGGCCCCACAAATTTTGTTTCCTTAAACATTAGTCCAAATCCTCATGGATAATTTGCCACATGAGAAGAGATTTTTTATTCTTAGTATGGGGATGCCATTGGGCATGGAACTTCAAATCCCATCTAACATTCTACTAATTTAGACAACATTTTCTATTAACTAAGTTATCAAGGTACAGGTTTTTCTAAATAATATGTGTTGTTTCCAAGTTGTGGATAATGTTCCATTTTCTCCTTTGCATCCAAGAGAGATCATGGCCGAGGAGGAGGACGAGGAGGGAATTTGCAATATCCCAAGCATTCGTTTGTTTTTCTTAATAGGCAGCCATCTTCATAGTCCACTATCTATTGGGCATCAAAATTCCATAGACTTGGACAAAAGAGGTATGATGGTTCACCAAAATTCTAAGGCCATGAGTGGGAATAGAAAAGATTAATGGCACCAAAGGGAAACATGAACTCTTTAATTGCTTTAATATAATTGATTGAGAGAACTAGCAATTAATACTAAAACACACAATGACATTTCCCTTAAGCGTCAAAATCATCTTGGTAAGTGTTGAGCCCCATCCAAGGACTTTCAAGTATTGAAGAATAAATTCTCACTTAAGTCTATATCACCAATGAGTTCTTCAAGATATCTAAGAGTGTTTTTGTGAGCGTATTATGCCTTATCTACTAAGACGGCCTACACTTTGATGCTTTGCCTAACTTTTGAAATGAAGTTAGGATTAAGTTCTTTAACGAAAAAGATAAAAAAATAGCATCGAAATCTAGCAGCCTTTCACTATGCTACAAAGTGCATATAAGATCTTGGAGAAGATTCTTGATAATTGCATTGCCTTCCATCTTCCCTCATGGATCTATGAGGATGAAAAAGGGATAAAAAATGTAAAATCATCATGGAGGCCATTATTGATTTGTGGGAAGGCATTGAATTTTGCCAAATAGTTTTCTTTAAATATCCTCTTCATAAAGACTGATTTGACAAAGCTTATGATCGTGTGGAGTGAGACTTCATTGTCTAATCTTTCAAAGATCTTGGTTGTGTCCTGAAACTCATGAAGATCATCTTAGCTTTTGTGGGAAGCATCTTGCCTCAGAATAATATCAATGGTCAGTACTAGGCAATCAGATTAAAGCGCTCTATTTTGAAGGGCTTCCTATGGCTTCACTTCTCTTTTTTATTGCATAGATGGCCTTAGTTGCTTTGTTAACCATAAATTCCATCTTGGGCAAATTCATGTTTTGATGCTTTCCCGTAATGAGATCATCATCATAATGAGGCTCTTCACCAATGAGTGGAAGGCTTTTGTGAACAATGATCTTAATAGTATGACAACCTTTTCGAAAAGCCCAAACACATTTTGCACTACTCGCACATCTCAAATAAATCACTCAAGAATAGCCTTCAAGGCTGTTTCTGATCCCCCTCTCCAATTTCTCATGAATTAGGGATGTCAAGAGCTCCCTAGTGGACAATTCCTCCATCTTCTTGAAATTCTTATGGGTTTTGGTTAGAAACTCGTTTGAAAACCAGTTCCTTTTGTCTTGTGTAAGATACTCACACAACACATGGAGATCATCAATGGTCATCCTTCAAGCCAACATTCAAGCAACCTTGTACTTCCCCCCTCTTAAGTATCCCAATGAGAGTTTATTTCTCATTTGTTTCTCTACCCTTCTCAATAGAAGTTGAATATAAGAATTTCTTGTGGCATG
This sequence comes from Ceratopteris richardii, assembly GCA_020310875.1. NCBI lineage: Eukaryota > Viridiplantae > Streptophyta > Polypodiopsida > Polypodiales > Pteridaceae > Ceratopteris > Ceratopteris richardii. Next base: position 174,806,503 of record CM035412.1, read on the forward strand.
TGATCCCCTTTCTCCATATAGGAGTGATTCACACTGGCTAGGTTATATAAATATGGGACATTTATTTTCTCTTAAAATTATTTTGGTTTGTGAATTGTATATGAAATTTCCATAATTGTTGAAGAAATTGTTTGGCCTCCCCTCAGCCCCATGTACTCTATGTTCATGGTCATCTTTGTCTGTTGCTTCCCCATATCTTTCCCCTTCAGAGGCCTCATTAGAGATCTTATCAAAGATGGGAAACATCCTTGGTGGTACTTATTATCTCTCATGTACATCTAACTTCCAAGCTATCACTCCCATAACCTCTACATCACTAGAGTAACATAAGTCCATGTGATTTTTCCTTCATGGAGTAATAGTATGAAAAAACAAGTGTAAAGTGTCAAGTTTATAGGATTGACCATACCAAAATGGATATACTAAGATATAAAAACCTCTAAAATGTAGAAAAAAGTCCCATAAAAAATGAATTCAATCCCATATGAGACTAAATGATAGATTTTACATCATGCCACTCTAGGACTTTCTAACCTTTAGAGTACTCACAAATAATAGTTTAATCTAGACTGCCTCGTGATCTATGCATATCCATCATCCAATCTCACATGTAAGAATGCCTTGGTATTAAGATGCCTTGGTCTTACCTTTGGACTAAGTTCTATAAAAGAAAGTTTTCAAAGGGAGGGGACTTCTTACAATTACATATCTTCTACCTAACAAGCAATGTATGGACCATTCTTTTGGATTATTGTGAATGTTTGACACATGTCATTCTCTCCATATCTTCCAAAACGATGGCATTCCATAGGTAGAAGAGTAGCCTATTCCTTCTCCTAGTAAAGTTTGCTTAAACTTGATTTGCTTCTAAAATGCAAGATCCTACCAAGTGCTTGCCAATCCAAGTGACTCCTAGAGCATGAAAAGAGTATTTGATCAAGGACTTCTATACCAAAGAGGCATCGCTTAGACCACTATGGAGCTGAAAAAATTTTATTAGCTATGAGATTGGTGCAGGTTCCCGGATGGATAAGTTTCCACATAAGAACACAATTTCTTTCTTTCAATGAGAGGATGGAACAAGTCCAAGAACTTATATTTTCATCTCATAATGGTTGTTTTAAACACTATCCCTTGTTAACAAAGATATTCAAGATGAAGTGCTTCTTGAAACTCATTGTAGTATCCAATTTGATACTCTTGATCCATATTAAACCTTGAATATATGGGGCATCATGCTCCTAAAGAAGGCCAACCTTTTATTTCCTCTATGAATTGATTTTGTTTCTTAGTATGTACCACTCTTGATAGTCAACTCTCTTAGCTGGGTTTATGTCCTGTAATCTAATAGAGTTTCTTGTCTCTTGATTCTAATGATATTGAAGAAGAGATAGAAGCTCTTCAAGAGAATCGGACTTGGGAATTGGTTCCAAAGAAACCATCCATCGAGATCATTGGATCAAGATGGATTTACAAGTGGAAGAAGAATTCTGATGGCTCAATTAATAGGTACAAAACAAGGCTTGTAGCTAAAGAGTTTTCTCAAATCATAGATATAGATTATAAAGATACATTCTCACTTGTGCAAAGGACTAACCAACACCCAAATCACCCATCAAGAATCTGAGCCACACACACTCAATAGTCATTGTGAAAGCTACCCTATACTCAGCCTCACAACTGGAAGTGGCCACAATAGGCTATTTCTTGCTCAACCAAGATATACATGAGCTACCAAGCATGAAGCAAAAGTCACTAATGGACACATGAGTGTCAGGGCAACCAGCCCAACCAAAGTTAGGAAAAGCATGTAAATATGGCACTAGTGATCCCCCTTAGGATGAAAAAGTCCAAGTAGCTAGATACCACTCAAGTAGCAAAAGATGCACTTAACTTCCTGGCAATGCTTGACACCTAGGAAATGCATAAACCTGCTTATCTATGAGACAACAAACTGAATATCTATCCATGTAATGCATAAGTAAATCAAACATCCAAAATCTTGTTGATAGAGAACAACATCAAGTGCATCTCCATCATCATGAAGACTCAATCGCAAACCTATCTCCATAGGAGTGGCAATGGATTAGTAGTCTTCAAGGCCAAAATGGTGCAATAATGTGTTAATATATTTGGTTTGACACAAAACTATTTTTCCATCAACTTGCATAATCTCAATACCCAAATATAAATGCAAACGTCCCAAATATGAAAACATTAGACTTTGCACTAGTGGAAAAAGATTTTCTTCCAATAGAGCTTACTCCAAATGTAATGGATGACAAACCGAAGACTTGATGGTTAGTTGAATGTAAAGATTTTATTTTACTACCAAGTAATTCTTATATGTGAGATAGGATGATGGATTTGCATAGATCACAAGGTACTATAGATTGAACTATTATGTGTGAGTAATCTCAAGGTTGGAAACACTTAGAGTGGAAAAAGGTAAAATCTATCATTTAGTCGTAGATGGATTTGAACTCACTTCGTATGGGATTTTTGTACATTTCAAAGGGTTTTCTGGTTTAGTATATAAATTTTTGTATGGTAAATCCTATAAGCTTCACATGTTATACCTTTTTTTCATACTATTACTTCATAAAGCAAGCATCACATGAACTTATACTATTACTATTACTTCATAAAGCAAGCATCACATGAACTTATATTACTCTAGTGATGCAGAGGTTATGGGGGTGATAGTTTGGAAGTTAAGTGAATAGGAGAGACGTTAGGCACTAAAAAGATGGTTTCCCACCTTTGTTAACATCTTTTATGAAGCCTATTAAGGGGAAGGATATGGGAAACCAAAATATAGAAATGACCATGTACATAGACAACATGGGATTCATGGGATTCCTCTTGGAGTTAGATGTCTGCAAAAGCAGGCAAACAACACAAGAAAGAAGGAGAAGCTTGGAGCTCAACACACAATACTGAATGTATTGCCACTAGAATGTAAAAAGATAAGTAGCCCGTTAGGGCAATAGGCATATATACAAGCTGAGGGAAAGAAACCTCCTAAAGAGGGAGAAAAGTGATCCGGTAGTCCTAGTGTGTTACACACACATCACTACCTAAATATATCAACAAATCCCCCCTACGAGTGATGCGATGAACAAGGAGCTAGCCGTCATGTATAAGGAAGCGCCAAGCTATGTGAAAATCACTCCACAATAGGAAGTAAGCCCAAATTTTTGCAGAAAGATTCAAACTTCTGCGTAGGTAGAGCCTTCGTGAAAAGGTCTGCAATGTTCTCCTACATGGGCACATATGCCAAGCTGATCTCCCCAATAGAGAACCTCTCCCTGACATAATGATAATTCACCTCAATTTTCTTAGTGGGAGCATGGAACATAGGGTTTCTCGCAACTGCCAATGCATTCTGACTGTCAGTGAAGATGGTGGTGGCAGAAGACTGACCAACACCCAAATCAGCCATGAGGCATTTGAGCCACACACACTCAATAGTCATAGTGAAATATTCCCTATACTCAGCCTCACAACTGGAAGTGGCCACAATAGGCTGCTTCTTACTCAACCAAGATATACATGAGCTACCAGGCATGAAGCAAAAGCCACTAGTGGACACACGAGTGTCATAGCAACCAACCTAATCACAGTAAAAAATAACATGCAAATCTGGCAGTAGTGACCCCCCTTGGGATAAAACAACCCATGTAGCCGAGTACCACTCAAGTAGCAAAAGATGCGCTTAACCACCTACCAATGCTTGACTCCTAGGCAATGCATAAACCTGCTAATCTATGAGACAACAAACTAAATAACTGATTGAGTAATGCATAAGCAAATCAGGCATCCGATAGCCTACTGATAGTGAACAACATCAAATGCATCTCTAGCATCATGAAGACTCAATCGTAAACCTGTCTCCATAGGAGTGATAATAGGCTTGCAACCTTGAAGGCCAAAATGCTGCAATAATGTGTCAATATATTTTGTTTGACACAAAGTTGTTCCACCATCAACTTGCATAAATTGAGTCCCCAAATAGTGATGCAAATGCCTCAAATGAGACATCTCAAATGAGGCATTCAAATCAGCCTTAAAATCAGCAATATGCTTCTCAATAGGACTAGTGAGCAGCATGTCATCACCATAGACAACAATGATCAGAAGCACATCATTAGCACACTTAACATATAAGGTGCTCTCACTTGGACTGTTCTCAAAACCATGTGCAATCAGATAGGCATGTATCTTCTCATACGATGCACGTGGTGCTTACTTTAAACCATATAATGCCTTCTTTAACCTGTAGACCTAGTTTTCATTCCCTTTCTACACAAAGCCATGGGGCTGAAAGCATACACTTCTTCATGCAAGTCATCATTCAAAAATGTAGTTTAATGTCCAAGTTCTCTACATTCCACCATGATGGGTTGCAAGTGCACAGATGCTCCGAACAATATTCATACAACATGTAAATGCAAAGGTCTCATGAAGATCAATGCCTCTTCCTGTGCATAACCTTTTGCAACAAGCCTAGCCTTATACCTATCAACTCTACGATCATGTTTAGGCTTCATCTTGTATACCCACTTAGTGCCAATGGCCTTCTTGGTAGGAGGCAAGTCACATAAAGACCAAGTACCATTGTTCATTATTGTATCATATTTAGATTGCATACCAGCCATCCAATTTTTTGAATTTTTTTGCTTCATCAAACAAAACAGGCTCAATCTCATCACAGAGTCTAGATGCAGCCATAGCATAGCAATCTGATGCAAAACAGGCACTATGAGAGCCTGATCTAGTACGATATGATGGAGGTGCATCTAATTTGTTGTCATGCAAGGTCTGCACCAGCCATTTTGGCATAGTTCTTGCCTGCTCAATAGCACCTCTCTCATCACTTAGTGCATCATATAAATTTGCTTAAAAAATGGAATGATCTACATCATCACATGAAACTTCTAAAGGCTGAGAAGTTGCCTCATTAGGACCAGCACTGGATTGTCCCCTTGTAAAAAGAGGCAGCAAAGTACCATACATGTCTTTGGAGCTAACATATGTCTCCTTAGTACATGAAAGCAATGGTTGAATAGCATCTCCCACAAAAACAACATCATGGCTAACTACAATGCATTTAGTATGTCGATGATACAGACGATAGCCTTTACTTTCAGAACTGTACCCCACAAAAATACATTTTACTACTTTACCATCGAGTTTTCTACGATGTTTTTTGGGCACTAATGCATATGTCAAACAACCAAAAACACGCTGATGAGCAACAGATGGCTTGTGGTCATGCCAAGCCTCATATGGAGTGATAGACTACATCGCTTTAGTGGGACACTTGTTAAGTACATACCTTGCACACATGACAACCTCAAGCCAGAAACTATGTTGTAGAGCCTGACTCTTGGCCATACACCTCGCCATTTCTATAAGTGACCTGTTCTTTCGTTCATCAACTCCATTCTATTGAGGTGTATATGGCATTGTACACTGGTTTTTTATCCCATGTTAAGCGAGAAATGCATTAAAATCAGAAAACATATATTCCCTCTCTCGATTAGAACACAAGGTGTTCATTTTACATGCTGATAGATTTTCAGCCAAAACCAAAAACTACTTGAAGCACATGAACACTTCAAACTTTGCCTTCAATGGATATACCCTTGCATGCCTAGAAAAATCATCGATGAAAGTCATGAAGTAAAGATAATTTCCAAAAGAAGGTGTCTGCATAGGACCACAAACATCACTATGTACAAGCTGCATTTTTTGACTAGCCCGAACTAAACCATGTTTTGGAAAGGAGGAACGCTGCATTTTTCCCAAAATACTGCCTTTATAAACATGTTTTCCTAGTGCCTCAAGCTTGGGAAAAGAGGACACAATTTCAGATTTCTGCACGCATAGCAAACTAGCAAAATTAAGATGATCAAAGCATGCATGCCAAAGCTTTGCATCTTACATAGCCTAAGAATCATGTACTACACATGCCGAATCATTTACAAATCTTTCATAGTCTATGATCTTATACAACCCACGACACAAAATGCCAAAAGCAATAATCACATCGCCATTTGATAGATCATGAACTATACACCTGTCATCAACAAATTTCACAACCAAGCCAATCTTAGCTAATGCAAAAACTGATAACAAACTTTTCTTGATCCTTGGCACAAACAAAGCATCTGACAAAGTGAAAGAAATACCATCAGTAGTGGTCAAAAGGATCTTACCAACTCCCATAACAGGATAAAACGAGTTGTTGGTGCATGTAATAGTATTCCATGTAGGGGCAGGCTCGAGTGAAGAGAAGAAACTTCACTACAAGGTAATATGTTTGCTTGCCATATTGTCAAAGTACCAAACATCTGAGTCTACTACAGACATGCACTGCTAATGAGAAGATGGATCAAAATTGCAAACAGTAGTAAACGCGCATTCTTATTCTTGCACAAGATTAGTAGACTCTATTTTTGGTGTAGAGGCCTCTGCAACAACCGTTTCAGCCTCTCTCTTCTTTGCCTCTTTCGTCTTTGCCTCTTTAGCAGCTAGTTTTGGACAGTTCTTTATGATATGATCATTTCCTTTACAATACTTATAAAAAAAATTCTCCTTTTTTTATTTCTTTTCATCTTAGTCTTCGATTGTGCAGAATTAGCAGATTTATGCTTACTGGTTGAAGAGCTCCATTTTCCTTTGCCCATCTAACTAGCTACGAAAGCTTGATGTGCAACATGCATAATGGACCTGTTGTGCCTAGACCGATCCTCCTGCAACAAAAGAGAGACTAACTCCTCAAAAGACAAGGCATTTGGATTGTCTTTCATCATCAATCGAAGATTAGAAGCAAAACTCTGATATGAATTAGGAAGACCATTCAGAAGGGTCTACACAAGTGAGCTATCTGAAATTCGTGCGATTTTGAGACTACAACTAGAGGAGTGTCGACAACACCCTAGATGAAGCAGCCACCTGCTCTGATACCAATTGTTAGAGTTAGATATCTGCGAAAGCATGCGAACAGCATTAGGAAGAAGAAGAAGCTTGGAGCTCAACACACAATACTGAATGTATTACCACTAGAATGTAAAACGATAAGTAACCCATTAGGGCAATAGGCATATATACAAGCCGGGGGAAAAAAACCTCCTAAAGAGGAAAAAAGTGCCCTGGTGGTCCTATTGTGTTCACACACATCACTACCTAAATATATCAACAATTCCACGCAATTTCATGTAAAATTAGGAACATTTCATATGAATTTTGTGCACACAAATATTTTTTAAGGGGAAGGAAGTGTCACATTATATGTAGGCTAGCCAATGTGAATCACCCTATGCATGGAGACTTGACATCACACACCACATGAAATTATTATATGCGCCTTCTATTGAGAAGGGTAGAGAAAAAGAGTTACAAATAGTTCTCATCATGATACTCAAGAGAGGGAAATTACAAGATAGCCCATGCCTTGGATGGGGGGGATGACCATTGATGATCTTTAGTGTTCTTTAACCTCAATCAAGACGAGAAACTCATTTTTTAATGGGTTTTGAATGAAAGCCTAGAAGAATTCTAAGGCCTTGGAGGAACTGTCCACTAGGGAGCTCTCGACATACCTAGTTAATGCGAAATTGGGGAGGGGGATCAGAAATAGCCTTCAAGGATATTTTGAGTTATTTATTCGAGATGCAAAAGTAGTGGAAAATGTGACTAGACATTGCAAAAACGTGGTGATGCTATTAAGATCATTGTGCGCTAAAGCCTTTCTCTCATTGGTGAAGAGTCTCATTATGATTGTCGTCACCCTATGCGGAAGCAAAAAGCCATGAATTTGCCCAAGATGGGAATTATGGCTAACCAAGCAACTAGGGCCATCTATGGCAATAACAATGAGAAGTAAAGCCATGGGGCAGCCCTATCAAATAGAGTGCTTTAATCTGATTGCCTAAGAAAGTTGAAAATTGATGTTATTCTAAGCCAAGTTGTTTTCCTCAAGAAGTGAGATGATCTTGATAAATATAGAGCCATAACCAAGATATTTGAGGGATTGGACAAAGAATTCCAACTCGATGTGATCATAAGCTATCTATAACTCAATATTTATGAAGAGTACGTTTTTAGATGACTCTTTAGAAAATTCAAGGCCTTTCGAAAAAATCAATAATCTCCTCTATGATGGATTTACCCTTTATGAGCCCTTTTTGATCCTCACTGATCCCTGAAGGAAAGGAATAATAGATACGACATTCTCAAAATTGTTTCACAGCCCTTGGGCTCCAATCAAAGTATTCATCACATATTTAAGAACCTTCCACAAGCTTAGGCCTTTGGCACCCAAGACTCTCTAGCCAAGTGGTGGACGTTAGTAGTCAAAAGGCTTAATATCTCCTTAACAAGGCTCAAAAGGAGATTTAGAGCCTTCGATGCACAAGATTGGAAAATAATTATCATAGGCTTCAACGTCTCAAGGATCAATTCAATAAAGGAAATTCTTACCTCCATCGCAGGGTTGGAAATTTAGAAGCAAGCTTAGATATGAAAAGGAAATTCGAATAAAAATTCTATAGACTTATTTTAAAGATTGGTCGGTGAGGAAACCTGATAATCTAACGAAAGAAATATGCAAAATCCTCAAGAACATGCAACACAAGGAAGATATTCAGTACATGATTAACAACCACGAGGTGGAATGCACTAATGATGGAGAGAATATTAAACTAATTGTAACCGATTTCACTCAATTCTTATGGGTCTCCACTCTACTTTCCTCTAAAACGCATCATTATATGGCCACCAAATCTAGAATTAGAACCTCAAGTATTTCATAAAATATGGTGCATCTTCTTGATTCCTCCATTCTAAAAAAAGAGATTCTAGAATCTATTGATTCTTTTTTCTATGGTAAATCTTGGATCTAAATAATCTCACCAATGAGATGTTAAGGATATTTAAGTGTGCTTTTGTGAGATTTTTATGCCTCGTCCCGTAAGAATCCCTACTCTATAGTGATTTGCCTAACTGTCTCAATTAATGTATCATTAATCTAATTCACACAAAAACACAAAAAAAAATACAATTGGATTCTTCTATTCTATGTTTTCCAACTCAAAGTTTCCTCTATAGGACCAGAGAGGAGGGTCTATAGGGATCAAAATGTGATGCATTGTAGGTGCTTTTTTAAACATAGCCTTTATGCCCTTGATCACTCAAATGATTTCCATATGTATAACTGGATTCTCAGCTATAAGGGTTTGTCATCGACTCCTTATCTACATTAATCTATGTTGTTCAATTTCTTCCTCCTTATCTTTCTTCACTCAGTGGCATCATTGATTTACCCTAAAGGACTTCTGCGCAGTTCATTATTAAAGAGAGAAAAGGCATCCGTTTAAAGAAGTAAGAGGACTTTCTAGCTTTATTGCCTTCAATTGACGTTTGTTATGACCTTCATTCTCATTGGCAGTCCCTTTACACTCGCTCATATTGGCTCCATAGGCGATTGTACTAAAAGCGCGGTAAGAGTTCTGGGGCATAGAACAATGACAAGTTTTATGAATCCAGCACTCTCTATTCGCACAAACTCTGGAACAGAATGAATAAAAAAGGATTGAAAATCTGAGTTGGCAATTCAAAACACCATGGGGTGTTTGGAACAGTTCACAAAGAAATGTTCCATGACATGGCTTGAGTAAACGTAGGCGCCTCTGCCCTATGTGAAGAGGCAACTGATGCAAACGATGAGTTAACAGATGAACTTTGGTGAGTTGCTGTGTAGTCTGAATCGCTGTGCAGTCTGAATCGCCCCTTAACTGTTTCTTTTTCGTAGAAGTACCACACCTCAAGGTTATTGTGCCGGCAACTTTCTACAAATTTCATCTACTCATCCCTGGCGGAGGATACTCTCATGGACAAATAGCACAACATGCCAGACAGATTTGTGAATGCAGTGTTACTTAGCAAGATGATGCCTCCCCGTGGAATAAGGCTCCCACTTTGTAGAACATAAGCATGAACAGTTATAAGCCTGCGTATACAGGGTTGTGTGTACTTGCCAACTTCGAGATGAGAACATTTTCTGACGCTTGTAACTAAATTATAGAAAACACAAGGCAGGGTAAGGGGAGCGGGTCGTCCGGAAAAGCACACATTGATTTGACCTCGGTGTGTTGACATGAACAGATTAGATTTATATCAAACAGACACATACCTGTTCAGCGTGCAGACGTCTCTCTATGCTTAGTCCCTTGTCGAGATGCAGCCATAAGCATAGTCTCTGGACTCGTTACATCACGTGGGCATGAGCATAGAGGAGATCATCACGTGGGCTTAAGCATAGAGGAGGAGATCATCACGTGGGCATGAGCGATGCCTATACGGTGTTCTCGTTACATGATTTGTTGACGAATATGAGATCCATCTGTGGAGCTGGAGGATATCAGACATCCAAAATTTCCTTGTTCGCACCGAGTTTTTAGTGCCAATCTTAGATCCGTAGCATTGTATAATACCTTACACGCATCAATGATTAGAGTGCCTCTTGCTTGCCCTTTGAAGGGCGGCAATGACGCAACGGCACAAAAATGTTAGGAATATTTATCTCTACTCCCTGTCGAGTTTCAAAAATAGAGAAATTGATATATTCTGTTTCCAAAGAGTACGATTCTAAAGCAAGCATAGAAATCTTAATTTATTGATTGAGTTGTTTCTCTTCACTAGTCATTGTCTTCATGCAGATCTCTTCGACTAGATATACGAAGATCTATGTACCTGATTCTCACAAGCATCAGAGGTCGACGCGGCCCTGTCGTACTCAGAGATTTGTTTGTCAATAATTGGATTATGCTTCCGCGCAATGAACTTGGTTGATCTTCTCTTCCGCACAAGCTTTTCCAACTAAGCCAGAAAGAAATCTCGGATGCTTAGGTTCAGGATCCACAAATGTTCATACGCCTTGACGTTTGAGTTGCTCTGAAAAAATTTGTAGTATCCTTTATTCCCTTTCTCCAAAAAAATATGCGGATAACCACAAAAATACATGCAGCCGTTTATTCGATTCATGCTAACATTGGAGTACTTGCCTCAACCACGCATTTGACCGAGCTAGAATTGTAGAAAACAATAGATAATGCACGTATGCTGATGTAAGTAAAGTGCGCGCATTCGTTCGCCAAATGGCGCCACACATGGCTGTCGATGAGATGGGGCCATTTCGAAAACCTCTTCTCCGCTAAACTTCAAATCTTGAATCGATGTCACATCAATGCCTAGCCAGATCTCTAGTATCTTTTATTAAAATAATGTGAATAGGACTAATAATAAATGAGAAATGATGAAAACAACATTATAAAAAATAATATTGACGCTAACTATAGCTTTAAAATGACATGTACGGGGACACCACCTATAGGCTACTGCATCTCCAGATTTAAATGTGACACCCGCTTGAAGCAAGATATAAATAAATCTTCAATAACGAGTTTATTATTATTATTTTCTTTGGCGCAAACATGCTTTCGTGCGATTGAAAAAAATGCATCGAAAATCAATGCATGCTTAAGAACAAATTAGACCTGTATTCTTTTAGTAATTCTTTTACCCACAATCACTTACGTCTTAATCAAATGATAAAACTCTTGCTCGCGGTTAGCCAAGACCAATAAGATCATGCCACATGAAATGGTGGAAATCTTACGGGAATCTGGAAAGTACATGGAAATGGCGACAGATTAGCTAGGTGGTGAGTCTACATGCATCGAATTTCCATTCTCCTTCACACATTGTATCAAACAGCTTATGCTGAGATCTGGATGTGGAGAATTTATGTTCATAGTGGCTACTGCTCTTCTTCTTGAACTTGTCGCATAAGGACATTCTATAGAAAATAAATCCATTCTATGATCACCTGCCTGAGACGTGAAAGAGAACCAATGTATTAACGCGATTTGATGGGTGACCGTGAGCAAACCCAAGACGAGGAGAGCTTTACTCTCTTTTTTCTTCCCTTTCTTATAGGGAACAAGGAGAACATATATATTTGATATGAAAACATGGGTTCCAAAACCACACTCTCGGGTTAAACATGGATTTACGTGCATATCACTCCAATCCTCCTTTAGTTTTGCTATATAGATCTCCCTCACACAGAGGCAAAGTAAAAGGAAGGGGAGAGAGACAAAGAGAGAGAGATACAAAGAAAGAAAGAGAGAGAGAGAGAGAGAGAGTATTTCAATATTAATTTGTATGTGTCGATCTTACACACACAAATTGAGGGGGGAGAGAGAGAGAATGAAAGACTCTTTGAGCCAATAACAGAGTACGAGAGGTTGAGTGAGATAGTGAGAGGTTGATTGAGATAGAGATTCTCTCACGTAGGGAAAATAAAAAAGGAAACATGATGCATTCGTTGTTACATATATAGTAGAGAGAGAGTCTAAGAGGGAAGAAAGAAAGAAATTAATAGAGAGACACATAGAGACAAAGAGAAAGCGAACGAATCTGGGGAAGATAACACTGTGTGAGAGTGTTGTGGATTCCTAAATCGATGTAGGAGAATTAAAATGATGCTTCCAACCTTGTGCACTTAGATTATATGTTTAATTAGAAAGAATGAAACATTAATTATATATAAAAAAAATATAAAGAGCAAGACATAAAAATGTATAAATTCTTATGTACTTAGATTATATGTTTGAATAAGGTTTTTGCATTCTACGACACCATTTTGTTGTGATGTTTATCTACAAGACGATTGCCTTTTGATTCCATGGTTAGTAAGAAATTGATGAAATTCCTTTGAGATGTATTCTCCCCCTGAATTTGATTGTAAGCTTTTTATGTATATGCCCAATTGCTTCTCAACCATGTTTTTAAATTTCGCAAAGCATTCGAAAACTTCACTCTTATGCTTTGGAAAATATATCCATGTATATTAGCTATAATCATCAAAGAATATAAAAAAATAGTGTGAGCCACCAACTGATTTCTTTCTAGCAAGTCCAACCACATAACAATGGATTAGCTCTAGAGGTCTTTTTCTATGCATTTCCATTGTTGGAAACTTCATACATTGATGTTTGGCAAACATGCATGCTTCACATATCCTCTCAAAATTTAAATGACCAAATCCTGGTAGACCACGTACTAACATTTGCTTCTCCATAGACTTTAATTTCCTCGAGTTGACATGACCAATTCTTTTAGCCACAATTCAGCTATATCTAAATGTTCCCTGTTCTTGGCATATATATTCTGATAAAGAGGTGTACCCATGTGAAACGTGCACAATCTACCCATCTTCTTTCCATGACTAAGCCATTTTCCTCATTTGCCATACTTGAAGTCATGTATGAAACAACCATGTTTACTGAAAAATAATTCCATGTCTTGATCCACAAACTGACCTACCAAAACTAAGTTCTTTGTAATGCTAGGCACATGCAAAACATCACTTAGAGTGATTCAATCACCATTCTTTTGTACTAGTGGTACATTCCCAACATCCTTAATAAAGTGTAAAATATTATCACTTGTTGCCACAGACTCTGAAGACTTCAACATCTCTTTTGACTCAAACCACTCTCCTATGGTTTTCATGTGATTTTTGCACCTTGATCAGTCTATTTACCAAGTAATATCATTTTGAGGTTTAGACATGCTATTTAACACATGCTCCATTGCAAACATATTATCACTACCATAATCTCTATATGAGCTTTCAACAGAGAAGCTTCCATGTGATGCATAATGGCTTCTACCTCTTCCTCTTTGGCTAGTCTACTTATGATAGCAATCTTTCTCAGAATCTTTGCCACAATGGTAAGAGTTTCTAGGTGCCTATGATCTTCCTCTACCTCTTGAGTTTGATATTCCTCTACCTCTTGGCATATCCATTGTGTTTACATTTCTAGAAGTTGAATGACCATGACGAGAACCTATTCCCCTATGCTGAAAGAATGCCTGATCTCTTGAGTTCCCACTTCTCAATGCATTCAAACCAAGCTTTACTTATGTCATACATAGGGCTACTAGTTCATCAAAGTCAGGCATAGTGCCTCTTATAGAGATAGAAGTGTCTAAGCTCTTATATTGTGCTCCTAGATAATTTTACATAACTCATATCATATTGTCATCTTCAAGCTTTCAATTTATGAAAGCTAAATCATGAGATATCTTTCTAATTTTAGCCATATAATCAATCATGGATATATTGACACACCATACATGATGGATTTTTTATATTAAGTGATTTTTTCTAGCCTATGTGAATGTACAATATGTTTTATGAATTATGTCCCAAGCTTCTCTCGCTGTGCTAGCCTTCATAGTATGTGGAATGAGGCTCTCAAAAATACATATCAAAATCCAATGGAGAACCTTTCTAAACTTTTTTATCCATGTTTTATATTCCTTTTGTTGATCTACATTGTGGTTATCTGGCAATTCTAGACACTCGTTCTCTCCATTCACTACTCCCCATAGTCCTTTTCACATCAAGAAATTCTCCATCCTATATGACCATATGTGGTATTTATCTCTTTGTTAAGCTTATTGTCCACTCTTTCAGCAACATTATCAACCATTCTTGTGATTTAAGAACTTCTCTATGCTATGACAATCTTATGGTGAAACCTAGACAAAATTCAATAGCATTTTGGTCGTATTTCTTGATATATGCACCAAAAAACTGAATATTTGCAAGTAATCTCAATGGTTTTTCACTTCTTCTAAGAACTCCTTGTGACACTATGCACTTATATGCTCATTTATGACCTCTCCAAAAAAAATTTCGTAGAGTCTCCACTGTCCAAAGTGTATATGAGCCAAGTCAACTATAATTAATCCACTCCGAAGCCCAAAACTCTAGGTAAAAGCATCAATAACATCACGTAAGGTAAGCAAATTATTTTCTTCTAGAGGCCACAAAATCATACATCCATCCCATGATCGATACACTAGGTCTTTGGAGTCTTCTCTGTGGTCTTCCACCTATATCACCCAAGGAATCTCCATGAGATGAGAGTACCATGTTTCAAAACCTCAACACATCCCTCAATTTTTGTTTAATTCAAGGTTCTGGAGTAAGGTAATATAACCTCACAAGGCACATGATTTGTCCAAATTAAGGACCTACAAAATCCATACATTCATCTCACAACATGTGAGTAATGTCCATTTAAGGACTCACAAGAGTGTATATATGTCGCCTGCCAAATGCACTCAAAATGAAAAACTCAAATCAAATGTATACCTAAGACGAAATCCTCACACTTTTATATCAAGTTTCCAATAAGCTTCTTAGCTACCAAAATAGACTGTTAAGGCATGAAAAAAAATAGATTGTAGAAGCATCATCAATGAAAAATTTGCGTTCTCTGTCTTCATCTAGAATATTCTCAGCCAAATCACATTCGGGACTTTGAGGTTGCGTCCAACATCAATTGTCTTTCCTTAGAGTGCCTTGCTCTTTGAGGCAATGAGTGTATTAATGTCAAAGCGAAGGTAAGAAGCTTTGAGGCATAAGGTGTTGTCGAGATACAGCCAAGCTTCCTTGTCAATCAACACCTTGAAGTTCACAATGTCATTAGCATAATCTTTGACGCTGGTAGTTGCTTCTCTAGATGAAAGAGGGTGCAGGTAGAAGCGCTCATTCCTTTTGGTTCTAATGCATCACATGGACTGAATTGTGCTACTAGTACATCAAAGGCCTTCTTTTTATCAAACCATGAGTTATTCCAAATACAGTATCTATGTTGAGTCCTTATATCTCCATCCTATTTGGGGCACACTTTCTCCTCTACCAAGATTGGTTCTACTTCATCACAATTGATACATTCTCAGTTCAACACATCATCGAGAAGTTCTATTCAGACCACACCATTAAGCTCTAACCACCTGGTTGTAGTGCGTAGCTATGGTGCTACCCCTCCATAGGCAGATGACTTTCTTAACTTCACCATTCAGAGACGAGAGAGTGATCCGAATAATGTACATGGTATGGAGGGGCTCTCGTACATTGCAATTTCTTGTTTTACATAATAATTGCCACATCATCACTTTGTAACTCTCTATAAGAATTGTGTTTTTGTTATTTTGACCCTCTCAATCTATTAGGCCTAGTTGTAGGCTTAGTTTTCCTACTACCCTATAGCTCTCAATGTTCTTTTGCCTTCCGGTTATCCTAGCCTTGCACTACGGAATAATTGGGTCCAATGGGCATTGTGCCCCTTCATTTGTACATTCTTTTCTTTGAACTATGCAATGAAAACATGGCCTCAACCAAGCTTCCTCTTAAAAAAGAAAAGGAAGGAGATGGACATCAGTGTTTCCTTTCACCTCATTATTGTATAAATGCAATGAAGAATTTACTCATCCTCAGCTCTGTTCTTGAATTAATTTTTGCATGAAAGCATTTATTCATATACATATACATATGAACGTGCATATATTTTGTCAATCTATCTGTTAATATGTTATTATTTAGTAACATAAATGAGTTTTAATTTTTATTTTGTTTCCTACAAAAAGATTAACTTTATCTTTAGCGTTTTGGTTTGGCTATGGTATACCCTAAATATGTGAAAACATGAGACATATGGAGTGAAAATTCACCTAATTAAACGAGGAAAATATAGAAATCTATGAAGATATGAAATCAGTAATTTTTTTTGTCACGTTTGTTGTTAAAGTATTTGATTATTCAAATGATGTTCTTAAATGATGTCTATGGCACTCGTGATTTTCTTGGGCCATCCCACCCTCGCAATCACAATTGTGTGTCACAATTTGCTTTTGCCATCGCACCCTCACACTCGCAATCTCATTACGCTACTTAACATCACAGTTGGGATTCCAGGCTCAACATCGGGGTTTAAGTTTGAATTTCTTAGTATCATGCATCATAATTTGGATGGCATTCAGTTTTATGAGACATATGGACTCACATGTGTAAAAGCATGAGGCATATGGACTGACATTCCACCTATTAAAGTATTTGATTTTTATAATGATGTTCTTAAGTAATTTCTATTGCTTACATATGTCTCAAATCTATTGATGCTCGTGCTTTTCTCGGGCCATCCCGCCCTTGCAATCGCAATTGTGTATCCCAATTTTCTTCGACAATTACAATGTGACGCTACTCAACCTGGCCATTTGTGGCTCTTGGCTCAGCATCGCGCTTGGGGTTTGAATTTCTTAGTATCATGCATCAAACTTTGGGAATCCTCTTTGAGAAGAATGGTGATGCTCACAATCACATTTTGTACACCTTTGAATTTCTCAATCTCACCCCTCACAATTTTGACAGCATCGCACAGTATCAGATTCATGATTTCAATTGGCCTCGCGACTGCCTGAAGTTGGTTTGCATCGCATTTGGGTGTCTTCACAACTCCTTTGAATTGGAGAATCTCACGTGTGGACAACATCGCAGGTGGTGGCATCTCCGACTTTGAGCATCATGTTTGTGTTGGTAGATTAATCACAACATCTTTCCACATCATCGATCCATGCACACGTTCCTAGATGCTACCACGTGTTCTTTGTAACTACCATAATCTCCTATAAAACTGTAACCCACGCACAAGTTAACATAAGAGATTCTAACAATGTCTTCTTGATATTAGGGTGTGCCTTTTGTCTCCATTTGTCAACATGGTATCACGATTGTTGCTGCAGCCCTCCCTCGAAGCTTCTGTTTGATCTCCATTGATGCTCGTCTATTATTCATGCCCTTCAGTTTGATGCTATTGTTGTATTTTATGGAATCATGGAAGGTTAAATGGATTTTTAATGGTTTAAAACGTCGAGAAGGTTTTAATGTGGTTGTGTTTGATCTAGCAGGTGAAGAAGCATGAGGGCGTGGATACAAGTGGATGCGCATAAATAAATAAATTCAAAGACTAAATTGAAAACTTCTAGAATAGTTATATTTAGGTTTATCTTGTTCTAAAAGTAGTGGTTCGCTTTAGAAAGCAACACCTTTTGTAAATAAAGTAGTTTTTCCTAAAAGATGCTTCTAAAAGTGACAACCCTCATGTAACTTCTATTTTCAGGATGTAATAGAAATAAACCTTTAAATACGTGTAATATGAGAGAATCGTTCATCAGAGTACAAAGGGGGAGATTGCACCCAATATCACCTCGATTGTTTCTCTGTTTCTAATTCCTATTTCATCTACTTTCTACCTCTATGTGTGCGTGCACTGAAGGTCCTAATAACAGTGATATCATAGCCTGGCACATATCACTACTTTCTGCCTCTGTGTGTGGGTGTGCTAAAGGTCCTGATAATAGTGGTATCAGAGCCTACCATGTATCACTTTGGAGGGGATTGTTTGCCGATTGGATTATTTGCATTCTCTATTCGCGATCCGCGTCCGCTCTGTTTGCGTTCTCTGTTTGTGATCCGAATCCGAATCCATGTCTGCATCCGCATCCACATCTGCTTCCACTTCCGCTTCTACTTCTGCTTCTGCTTCTGCCTCTGTCTCAATTTCAGTTTCTATTTCTGTTCCAGAACCAGAACCTACCTTTACTCCTTCAGCTTACTTCAAGGCATCGACTAAGGCAAAGAACTTAGGAAATACCTTAGGAAATACATTGGCAACATTGGCACCCAAAGCTCCCTTGGCGACCATTGGCTATACGTGAGGCAATTTTAATTTTGAGTGACAATAGAGACTTTTAGATTCCCTAAGGTAGGAGGATTTGAACCCACAACCTCCTACTTACAAGGGAAGTACTTTAACCACTACTCCATCTCTTTGAGTTATCACTCTATCTCCCTTTTGTCATATTTACTTAAACTTTCACCTCCCTCTTCCTTTTACAATTCCCAAGTTGAGCTCACACATGTGGAAGCCCCCGTCGATTTTCCTAGGGGAGTGTATCACAAAAACGGCATAACTTTGACTATATAACTCCGATTTTAGCATATAATATATCGTTGGAAAGCTCTCGGAACAAGATTTTTAAGTGATCTATAAGATTGAGAATTCAACATAGTTTGAAAGAAGGATTTTGTTCTCTAGATATGGACCCTACAACAATGGAGGATTTTGGCAATTCACCTTTACTTGGGGTTTCACTCGAGTAACAATTAGAGATTATGTGACAAGAACTTCAAGCAACTAAACAAGCTGTACAAGAACGTGATGCTATGCTCCAGCAAGTGAAAAGTGATGATCGTAGCTTAATCAGAGTGGTGAAAGTGATTATCACTGCACAAGAAGAAGGTGCAAGTTCCAAGATAGGTGCTAAGAACTTCCAATTCTCCACTTTCGATGGACGAAAGGATAGCCAATTTGTCCTCTCATGGCTCTCACAATTTGACGATTTCTACTCTTATGAGTCTTATTTAGAAAGTGAGAAGTCAAGTTTGCTACCAATTATTTGGTAGGAGGAGCTCTGCTATGGTGGAATGTTTTACGAAATAGTACCAACCATCCTACCACATGGGACACATTTTAGGAAAAAATTAAGGAGTCTTGTTGGAGCAAGTCTATGACAAGCCTAAGTATTGGCTTGAGTCTCACAAAGTCTTAGAAGAAGCTTTAAAAAGAAGACTATGTAAAGTTCACTTGTGAACTACCTCTTGTAACTTTTGAAGAGTTTACTTAATGTAAAAGTAAGAGAATCTTAAGTGATTGAGTCCACTTGATCAAGAATGGAAAGAGGAGCCACGAATTCGTGATTTGTGGTAGGTAGAGAATCAAATCAATCATTGATTGATTGGAGAGTGATTGAGGGAAGTTAGCCTCCCCAACTCAACTATAAATAGATGGCAGTTTCAGTCATGGTTAGAGAGACCTATGTGAAGACCTCCAAGAGCTGAGCTTTATGCCATATCAAGGTGTGATTACAAGGAACACATATGTATCAGTAAGTCATTGTATTGTACAAGCAATATAATTTCATTTTCATGATTATTTGAGTTCATCTTTCCATGTTCTTGTGAAGTATACTACTCACTGCCATTACTCTCAGTTTTCTCAGTCAGCTTGCAGAGATGTTTTCTCTGAGCTTGGTGCATCATTTTCCACGATTTAACTTGGTAAAATTAGCTCTATGAGTGTACTATATGCTCACAAATTTTCATGTCATTTGGATGTTGCAAGATTCAGTTATGTGCATTTTAAGTCAACAGGGTCTGTTCATCTTCACTTCTCTGTCAGGTACCCGACTTTTGCACTCATCTTGTTAGAGCCATTTCGTAGTGGTTACTTATTCAAATTCAGTGATTTAAAGCTTGGTGGATTCAGCTTACTGTCTAGTATAACCATACAAATTTTCGTAATCATTGAATTTCTACATTTTGAGTTAGGTTGATTTTTGTGCTCACTAGTCTATTTTTGTAGCAGCCCGTGAAAATCGGGATGATGTCATCACTTGTTAAAACTCATTCTCAATGTGTGGTTCATTATTTTTTATGAGATTACTCTTGAAAGTTAGATCTTTAAGTTGCCTAGACTTCCCCAAGAGGAATTGAGCTAATTGCTGCTGTGCTCAGAGAATTATGTAAAACACTGGACAGGTGTATGAACCAAGAATAGCAAGTTTTCACCTCTGAGCTAACTCCAACTTATCTGTTTTGATCTATCTTTTTGAGAGTGGTCTTCCAAGGTACATAGGGTGTCTAATACATCCATTGGCAAGCTAAAAGGGCCCACCATATACTCTTGGATTTCATTTGGCTGGTGTAGCTCAAGGATTTTGCAACACCTCTTCATCTTCAAGCACATACCTATCCATCTCTTCACAGTGGTATCAGAGCAAGGTTGGACAACATGGCAGATGGATTTCCTTCATCAATTGACAAATTGGACAGAGGTAACTACTCAGCTTGGTCATTAAGAATGGAAGCTTATCTCCAAGGTAGAAGTTTATATGGTTATGTGGCTGGAGATGAAGTTATGCCAAGTTTCACGAACAAAAGTCAACCAACACAAGAAGAGCAAGAAAGATTGAGCAAATGGTGCTCCAAGGATGCACTTGCAAGGTCATATCTCCTCAACTCTATCTGATATTTTTTGTTGCCTCACATTAGGAGTTGTAATACATCTCAGGAAGTGTGGGATGCACTTGAAGCTTTCTTTTCTTCAAGTACTAAAGCTAGGAAGCATCAACTATGGCTGGATTTCACAACTCTCAAGAAGGCTCCCAAACAAAATGTGACTGATTTTGTCACAAAGCTCAAGGACATAGCGGATCAGTTGGGAAGCATTGGAGAGGTAATAGATGAAGAGCAAATTGTAAGGCAGGTCATCAATGGCTTGAAGGCAAATGACAAGTGGGAAGCATTCACCACAGCTATGGATTTGTACATGGACATACATGTACCTGATTTCAATACATTGATTTGACAACTACTTACTCAAGAGGCAAAGCTTATAAAAAATGGAGAAAGCTCTAAAGGTAATCAATCTTCAGCTTTATACACTGATAAAAGCAAGTCCAAAGATAACAAAGGAAAGGCAAAGAAAGTGGATGATGAAGCAGGTACATATCAAGCTAACTATGCAGGTAGAGGAAGACATGGCAGAGGTAGAGGAAGAGGAGGTAGACAAGGCAGGGGGAGATCCCAAGTCTCCAACTCATGTTCTATTTGTGGATTAACTAATCATACAACTGAAAATTGCTTTAGGAATTCTAGGAATCAAAGAGGCAGAGGATACAATAGAGGAAGTTATGGCTACTCAAGAGGAAGGTTCAACAACTACCATGGCAACTACAACAACTACAATCATTCAAACTATCAAGGAGGCTACAAAGGAAGAAGAGACTACAATAACTACACAGAAGACTCAAACAAAGAGGATTCATTATTGATCATGAACATGGCTATGCCACAAGGTAAATCTGATGAGCATGTTTTCTACATAGATTCAGGTTGTTCAAATCATGTGGCACGACATGTGGCACTCCTATCAGATTTAGAAGATCCAAGGAATAAGCATGAGGTACAAACAGGAGATGATACAAAACATCCTGTGGAGAAAATAGGCAATGTCAAAGCACTTGATGGAAACATCAACCTACTCAGTAAGGTACTCTATGTCCCTACCATTACAAAGAATTTGATAAGTGTTGGGCAGATAGTAGAGAAAGGGTTGCAAGTCAGGTTCACAAAGGCAGGAGCATTTGTTGAAGATCCAAGTCAAGGATTCAGAAGAATTGCAAAAGGTGAAAAGACAGGTAGATTGTTCACATTTGAATTACAGGACACTAGAAACATTGCTCTCTTTAATTATGGTAGTCAGACACTCACAGAATTGGAAGTATGGCACAAAAGGTTAGCACATATTGGTGAAAGGTCATTAAAGCAAATCTGCAGGGACCAAAGTGTACTTGGACTTCCTAATTTGTCAAAACAACATATGATTTATAAGTGTAGTGCATGTCAATTTGGAAAGTCTCACAGGTTACCATTCATGAAGAAAGGTTATATGCATGGAGATCTCTTGGAGTTGGTTCATACAGATGTATGGGGACCTAGCAAGGAAGCTTCAATATCTGGATCAAGGTATTATGTTTCCTTTATTGATGATTGCAGCAGATGGACTATCCTATTCTTTATGAAACACAAAGATGAAGTTTTTTCATGTTTCAAAAGATATTTGGCTCTTGTGGAGAATCAAACAGGTAAATCACTAAAAAGGCTAATGTCAGATGGAGGGGGATAATACTTCTCCCATGATTTTGATTCTTTTCTTCAAGAAAGAGGAATCAAAAGAGAGGTAACTACAAGGTACACTCCTGAGCAAATTGGAGTGGCAGAAAGGAGGAAGAGGACAATTGTTGAAGCTGCAAGGTCTATGTTAAATGAAAAGCATTTACCTAATTACTTAAGGGCTGAGGCTGTATCTACAGCCACTTACTTGATTAACAGGTTGCCTTCAAAATCCCTTGATGGGATGACTCCATATGAGGCTTGGAATGGAAGAAGACCAAGCTTAGATCATTGTAAAATTTTTGGATGTATTGCTTTTGCTCATGTTCCTTCACAGGTTAGAGGAAAGATGGATCCAAAGGCAGAAAGGTGTGTATTTATTGGATATGACAACAATCAAAAGGGCTAAAGGTTATACAACCCTACCAACAAAGGATTCTTGGTAAGCAGAGATGTACTTTTTGATGAGAACAATTCATGGTATGAAGATTCATGCAGGAAGGTCAATTTACCATATAATCTTGAAGAAGATTTTCCAAAGCTTGGTAGAGAACAACCAAAGATTGAAGAGCAAGACACCTCGGAGGATGATGAAGAATCTCATATGGAAAAGATCAAAGCATGGAAGTCTAAAGGTAAAGCAAAATTGCAGGAACTTGGACATGAGGCAAAATCATCACATCATGGCCTAAGAAGATCTATGAGGGAAAAGAAAAAACCAGAAAGGTATGGGTTTGACACCTCTTTAGTAACTAAACATTCTATCTACATAGCACAAGACATAAACCAAGAGGAGCCATCATCATTTGAAGAGGCCAAAGCAAAAACAGAATGGAAGCATGCAATGAAGGAAGAGATTGAAGCACTTGAGGAAAACAACACTTGGGATTTGGTGCCCAAGACTTCATCCATGAAGGTAATAGGCTCAAGATGGGTCTATAAACTCAAGAAGAATTCTGATGGTTCCATTAACAAGTATAAGGCAAGGCTTGTAGCAAAAGGCTTTGCACAAACTCAGGGAATTGATTATGAGGAGACCTTCTCTCCTGTGGCAAAGATGCCTACTATTAGGGTTTTGCTTAGTATTGCCTCTTCCAAGAATTGGAAGATACTTCAACTAGATGTAAAGAATGCATTTTTGAATGGTTGGGTAACAGAAGAGGTATATATGGCACAACCACCTGGTTTTGAGAATCAAGTTTATCCTGATTATGTGTGTAAACTTAACAAAGCATTGTATGGTCTCAAGCAAGCTCCAAGAGCTTGGAATTTCAGGCTTGTTTCATTCTTGCAGGACAAAGGCTTTCAACCAAGCAAGGCAGATCCTTCACTCTTTATTAAAAAGAGTAATTCCGAGGTCATCTACCTATGCGTATATGTAGATGATATTATATTGACAGGAAATGATGCAGATGGTATGAAGAAGATCAAAGATCAGATGAGAGAAGAGTTCAAGATAAGTGATTTGGGTTCACTTACCTACTTCCTAGGTTTGGAAGTTGTCTACAAAGATCATGGTTTGTTTCTCACTCAAAGAAAGTACATTAAGGACATGTTGGCAAAATTCAAGATGCAAGATTGTAAGATTGCAGGTACTCCAATGGAGGTCAATCACAAATTGAGCTCACATGAAGGTGAACTCATAGAGGACATCACATCATATCAAAGTCTAGTGGGTAGTCTCAATTATGCCACATTGACAAGAGTAGATATATGTTACAGTGTGAGTGTGCTAAGCCAATTTATGCACACACCAAGGAAACCACATATGGATGCTGCCAAAAGGATTCTCAAGTATCTCAAAGGAACCATAAATGAAGGACTTTATTATCCTTATGTATCTGATTTATGGTTTGAAGCTATTTTCTAATGCAAATTGGGCTAGCTCCTAGGAAGATAGAAGGAGCACTTCAGGTTATCTTACCTTTGCAAGTTCAAAGCTTATTTCATGGTCATCCAAGAAGCAACCCACAGTTGCTCTCTCTTCTACTGAAGCTGAATATAGAGGTCTTGCCATAGCTACACAAGAAGCTATGTGGATGAAGACATTATTCAAAGATCTTGGATTGGAGTCTCGAACTCCAACTATTTTTGGTGACAATATGAGTTCTATTCACTTGGCTGCTAATCCTATCTTTCATGCAAGGACTAAACATGTTGAAGTTCATTATCACTATGTACGAGAGAAGGCTGTAAGCAAAGAGATTCAAATATCATATGTGTCCACTCATCAACAATGTGCAGATATTCTAACCAAAGCATTGGATGGTACAAAGCTTTGCAAATTCAAGGCTATGATTGGTTTGCAGGTAATCTTGGAAGATTGAAGACCTCAAGCATACTTGGCTTGAGGGGGAGCTATTGGAGCAAGTCTATGACAAGCCTAAGTATTGGCTTGAGTCTCACAAAGTCTTAGAAGAAGCTTTAAAAAGAAGACTATGTAAAGTTCACTTGTGAACTACCTCTTGTAACTTTTGAAGAGTTTACTTAATGTAAAAGTAAGAGAATCTTAAGTGGTTGAGTCCACTTGATCAAGAATGGAAAGAGGAGCCACGAATTCATGATTTGTGGTACGTAGAGAATCAAATCAATCATTGATTGATTGGAGAGTGATTGAGGGAAGTTAGCGTCCCAAACTCAACTATAAATAGATGGCAGTCTTAGTCGTGGTTAGAGAGACCTATGTGAAGACCTCCAAGAGCTGAGCTTTATGCCATATCAAGGTGTGATTGTAAGGCACACATATGTATCAGTAAGTCATTGTATTGTACAAGCAATATACTTTCATTTTCATGATTATTTGAGTTCATCTTTCCATGTTCTTGTGAAGTGTACTACTCACTGCCATTACTCTCAGTTTTCTCAGTCAATTTGCAGAGATGTTTTCTCTGAGCTTGGTGCATCATTTTCAGTGATTTAACTTGATAAAGTTAGCTCTATGAGTATACCATATGCTCACAAATTTTCATGTCATTTGGATGTTGCAATTGTCAGTTATGTGCATTTTAAGTCAACAGGGTCTGTTCATCTTCACTTCTCTGTCAGGTACTCGACTTTTTCACTCATCTTGTCAGAGCTATTTCTCAGTGGTTACTTATCCAAATTCAGTGATGTAAAGCTTGTTGCACTCAGCTTACTCTCTAGTATAACCATACAAATGTTCATAATCATTGGATTTCTACATTTTGAGTTAGGTTGATTTTTCTGCTCACTAGTCTATTTGTGTAGCAGCCCGTGAAAATCGGGATGATGTCATCACTTGTTAAAACTCATTCCCAGTGTGTGGTTCATTATTTATGATGAGATTACTCTTGAAAGTTATATCTTTAAGTTGCCTAGACTTCCCCAAGAGGAATTGAGCTAATTGCTGCTGTGCTCAGAGAATTATGTAAAACAGTGGACAGGTGTATGAACCAAGAATAGCAAGTTTTCACCTCTGAGCTAACTCCAACTTATCTGTTTTGATCTATCTTTTTGAGAGTGATCTTCCAAGGTACATAGGGTGTCTAATACATCCATTGGCAAGCTAAAAGGGCCCACCATATACTCCTGGAGTTCATTTGGCTAGTGTAGATCAAGGATTTTGAAACACCTCTTCATCTTCAAGCACATACCTATCCATCTCTTCACAAGTCTTTCCTGGGCCTCATGGATGGACAACTTTTGGATGAAGAGAAAGAGATAATGTATCCATTTATAATGAATGTTTTTGGCAATGTCTTTTATTACTTCGTTCACTTGAGCAGGTTCTTGAAGCAAGTTCGCAACGAAAATATGAAGATGGCTTGGTGATGGGAATCCAAGCAAAGCTCCATACCCTTCGACCTAAAACCTTGTATGAAGCTATCTCTTTCGCACATGACGCTAAAAAGCACTTCCAATCTATCACGAAAACACTTTGCTTACAACAAATTCATCAACATCAACCACCCATCAAAGCCAATTTTCCTTTTAAGCATCCTTTTGCTACAGTCCCTTTATCTACTTTCCAATGCCCTCCTCAATCCCATTTAGTACCATATGTTGGAACATCAAGCTCACACTATTATTGAGGTGGATTTGATCTACATCAAAGGCTATAGCATCAAAATAATATCCATTGGAGAGTTCTTTTTCTTATGCTTATTTATTGTATATTTTGAAAGATTTTTGATGGTTCATTTACCGTTGTAAAAGCTTTGAGCTTTACACATGTAAAGGTAGAAAGATAGAGACCAAATCCCATGAATTTGTGGTGGTTGAAGTTGCATTCAATCAAGCAATCAATCACATAAAAGAAGATCAAACTAGATCTTCACTTTTCGTAGATTGTACGAAAGTGAATTGATTCCCTCCAACAACCATTCCCACCTTCATTTGAATTCAAACTTCACTTGTAGAAGTCATGGAACACTCTTAGAGTCTATATAAAGGCTTGAAATCACTTGTACATTACATGGAATCAATATACATACACTTGTGACCATCATTGTCTTGCTCCTTCAATTCTCTGCATTATCTTCTTCACCAATAGTAATCTTGCACACACTGTTGCTCTCTTTCCATAGCTCCAACTTGAGCGCAAGATGGCTCCTTGGAAAGGTATTAGTGTCTACATTATGCTTGTATATTATCATAGCATTTGGTTTAGTAGACACAGAGAAATCTGAGTTTTGTTTTCTCGGGGTCAATCTCTATGTATTCCTGAAAAATAGATAATTGTAATCATGCTGGTTGCTATGGGCATTTGAAGTTCATTATCTCTTCCATAGATAATAAGTTTTTTGAGCTAGTCAACCCGTGAACCTATCTATTTTGTATCGACTCATTCTCCTTGATGCTCCAAAGTACATAGTGTGTTTCTTTGCACTTATCACATGCTTGTAAGGTCTATTTGAGTCTCCATAAGCTCAAGGGATGGTCTTGTGCCGGTTGGCTAGACCAAACTTCGTCGCTCCAAAACGCATTTTTCTACCTTCGACAAGCTTCTCCAAGTTCTTTCAGTGGTATCAGAGTTAGATCAAGATGGGTGATGGCTTTCCCTCACTGATTGAGAAGCTTGATCGACACAACTACGCCGCTTGGCAAATCGGAATGCAGGCCTATTTGCAAGGTAGATATCTTTATGGAATTGTAGCAAGTGATGAAGCTATGCCTATTCCAAGATCCAAAGGAGGACCTACACAAGAGGAGACAGATAAGCTCACACTTTGGTGTGCAAGGGATGCTCAAGCAAGGTCGTACATACTAAACTCTATCTCTGACTTTCTATTACCACATATTAGAGGATGCAAGACATCTCAAGGGACTTGGGATGCCCTCGAGAATTTCTTTTCTGCTAGTACCAAAGCAAGAAAGAATCATCTTTGGAACGAGTTGAACCAAATGAAGAAGAGACCTAAACAAGCCATCACAGAGTTTCTTACCAAGGTCAAGGAGATTGCGGATCAGTTAGCATCCATTGGAGAGCTGATTGAAGACAAGATCATCATGAGGCAAATTCTCAATGGAATTCGAAGTGATAAGCAATGGAAATCCTCCATGAGGGCTTATGATCTCATCATGGATGTGCAAACTCCAGAATTCAACATCTTTCTTGGACAAATCTTCAATCAAGAAGCCAAGAATAGCATAAAGGAAGGTAAATCTTATCAAGGTAATTGAACTAGTGCTCTATATGTAGATAAGAAGGATAAGAAGAGAAAAGGCGAGAAGAAGGAAGAAGATGAAGAAGAGACTTCTCAATCCAACTTTGCAAGCAAGAGCAAGTGGAAAGGGAAGAAGAAAGGACCAAAGCAAGACAAAGCCAAAGATCAAAATCTTCAACCTTGTGCCATATGCAATAATACCAACCACACCACTCAGAATTGTTGGTTTAATGCGAAGACCCATAAAAGGAAGTGGAAGAGGTGGATATGGCAGCAAAAGAGGCAGAGGTGGACACAACTTCAACAATAACAATAGAAGCTATAATAGAAGGGACTACAACAATTATTCTGAAGATCAACCACATGAAGACGCATTGCTTCTTATGAATCTAAGCCACAAAGAAGGTAATAAAGAATATGATCATTTGCTCTACACAGATTCAGGATGTTCGAATCATGTTTCAGGCAACATTGCTCTTCTATCTAACTTGGAAAGTCCAAAGCATAGACATGAAGTGCAAACAGGGGATGACACAAAGCACAATGTGGAGAAGATTGGTAATTTCAAAGCTTCCAATGGCAGGACAAACATTTTGAGTAAGGTTCTCCATGAACCCACTATCACTAAAAACCTAATAAGTGTAGGCCAAATAGTTGAAAAAGGCTTGCAAGTTAGGTTCACCCAACATGGAGCTTTTGTGGAAGATCCATGTCAAGGCTTCAAAAAGATAGCCCAAGGTGAGAAGCATGGTAGGCTCTTTACTTTTGAAGTAAGAGAAACCGAGAACATAGCTCTATTCAACTTTGGGTCTCAAACCCTAAATGAGCTTGAAGTGTGGCATAAGAGACTTGCTCATGTGAATGAAAGAACCTTGAAGGATATATGCAGGGATCAAAGTGTTATAGGACTTCCGAACATATCAAAGCAACACACGATCATCTGGTGTGATGCATGCCATATTGGGAAGGCACAAAGACAACCATTCAACCACAAAGGCTACATCCACAATAACTTATGGGACTTAGTACATACAGATGTATGGGGACCATGTCAAGAACCTTCATTGGCAGGATCAAAGTATTATGTCTCATTTATTGATGACCATAGTAGATGGACTGTTCTATACTTTATCAAGAGTAAGAATGAAGTGTTTGATTGCTTCAAGAAGTATCTTGCACATGTGGAGAATCATACAAGTAGATCACTAAAGAAGCTCAGATCTGATGGAGGGAGAGAATACTTCTCCAAAGAGTTTGATGAGTTCTTGCAGGAAAAAGGTATCAAAAGGGAACTGAGTACTAGGTACTCTCCTCAACTAAATGGAATTGTAGAGAGGAGAAACAAGACATTGGCTGGATTAGCCCAAAAAATGCTTGAAGAGAAGAAGTTGCCACATTATGGAAGAAGTTATTTCAACTGTTGTGTACCTTCTCAATAGAATACCATCCAAATCACTTCAAGGTATGACTCCTTATGAAGCATGGCATGGAAGAAAACCTAGTCTTGGACATTGCAAGGTTTTTTGTTGTTTAGCTTATATTCATGTATCATCACAAATAAGAGTTAAGCTAGATGAAAGGGCCACAAAGGTAGTGTTTATTGGATATGATTCAACTCATATGGGTTACAGGTTCTTCAATCCTTCAACCAAGCAGTTCACTACAAGTAGAGATGTTGTGTTTCAAGAACACAGGTCTTGGTATGATGAAGACAAACAAAAGGTAACACTACCATATGATCTTAATTCTGACTCTCATCAATTAGGAAGCAAGCATGATATAGAGGTCCAAGATCCAAAAAGTAATAGAGACGATGACCAAGATGAAAGGGAAAAGGATTACAAGCTATGGAAGTCAAGAGGCAAAGCAAAGATGCAAGAGGTTGGAGAATGCTCAAAACAAGCACCTAGAAGATCATCAAGAGAGAAGAAACAACCAAAAAGGTATGGATATGATTCCACATTTGTTACAAAACATTCAATATACTTGGCAAAAGACTCTATTTCAGACGAACCCTCAACCTATGAAGAGGCAAAGGGAAACCCTAATTGCGAAAAGGCCATGAAAGAAGAGATAGATGCATTGAAGGAAATGGACACTTGGGATTTGGTTCCAATGTCACCGAATCAAAAGGTCATTGGTTGTAGATGGGTATATAAAGTTAAAAGAAATTCAGATGGATCAGTTTGCAGGTACAAGGCAAGATTAGTTGCCAAAGGATGCTCACAAACTCATGGTATAGACTGAGGAAACATTGCCACGAGTTGCAAAGATGACTACAATCAAGACATTGATAAGTGCAGCTACTTCAAGGATTTGGAGAATCCTCTAAGTTGATGTGAAAAATGCATTCTTAAATGGCTGGATAAGTCAAGATGTATACATGTCACAACCACCAGGTTTTGAAAACCCTAATCATCCATCTTATGTTTGTAGAATTAAGAAAGCATTGTATGGATTGAAACAAGCTCCTAAAGCTTGGAATTACAGGTTGGTTACATATCTTCAAGATCAAGGGTTCAAAGCTAGCAACTCATATCCTTCTCTATTCATCAAAAGGCATCACAATGAGGTTATCTATCTATGTGTATATGTAGATGATATTATTGTGACAGGTGATGATCTAAATGGCATTCAAAGGATCAAGAGACACATGCAAGAGGAGTTCAAAATTAGTGACCTAGGTGAGCTCACATATTTCCTAGGTATAGAGGATCTTCTTCTCAAGTTCAAAATGGAGAACACTAAACCTGCAGGTACACCTTTGGAGATGAATCATAAACTAAGTGTTTATGAAGGTGAGAAAATTGAAGATATTAAAGAGTATCAAAGCTTGGTAGGTAGCTTGATATATGCTACTCATACAAGGGCAGACATCTCATATAGTGTGGGAGTTCATAGTCAGTTCATGCACTCACCAAGAAGACCACACATGGATGCAGCTAATAGAGTACTTAAGTATCTCAAAGGTAGAATCAATAAAAGTATATTTTATCCTTACTCTTTAGATTTGGATATCAAAATCTACTACGATGCAGATTGGGCAGGAGCTAAGGATGATAGAAAAAGTACATCTAGTTACTTAGCATTTGTAGGTTCAAAGCTAGTGTCATGGAATTCTAAGAAGCAACCAACAGTTGTTTTATCCTCAACTGAAGCAGAGTACAGAGGCTTGACCACAACAACTCAAGAGACAATATGGTTAAAAGTATTGTATACAGATTTGGGACTTCTGAGTTCCAAACCTCACATATTTGGAGATAATGTAAGTTCCATGCATCTAGTGGCAAATCTTATTTTCCATGCGAGAACCAAGCATAGAAAAGTCCACTACCACTTCATGAAGGAGAAGCTCATGGCAAAGGAGATTGGCATTTCTTTTGTTCCAACTGAAAAGCAAGTAGCAGATATGATGACGAAGGCACTTGATGGAATAAAGCTTTGTAGATTCAAAGCTATGGTAGGTATTCAACCTATCAGAGAATCAAGACCCAAGCATACTTTAGCTTGAGGTGGAGCTTTTGGAACATCAAGCTTACACTATGATTGAGGTGGATTTGATCTACATCAAAGGCTATAGCATTGAAAGAATATCCATTGGAGAGTTCTTTTTCTTATGCTCATTTATTGTATTTTTTGAGAGATTTTTGATGGTTCATTTACCATTGTAAAAGCTTTGTGCTTTACACATGTAAAGGTAGAAATTTAGATCCCAAATCCCAAGAATTTGTGGTGGTTGAAGTTGCAATCAATCAAGCAATCAATCACCGAAAAGAAGATCAAACTAGACCTTCACTTTTCCTAGATTGTAGGAAAGTGAATTGATTCCCTCCAACAACCATTCCCACCTTCATTTGAATTAAAACTTCACTTGTAGAAGTGGTGGAAAATTCCTAGAGTCTATATAAAGACTTGAAATCACTTGTACATTACATGGAAGAAATATACATACACTTGTGACCATCATTGTCTTGCTCCTTCAATTCTCTGCATCATCTTCTTCGCCAACAGTAATCTTGCAGAGGCTGCTGCTCTCTTTCCAGAGCTGCAAATTGAGTGCAGAATGGCTCATTGGAAAGGTATTAGTGTCTAGATTATGCTTATATGTTTTCATAGTATTTGGTGGAGTAGTTGGGAGAAATATGAGTTTTTCTATCTCGAGGTCAATCTCTACGTATTCCTGAAAAATAGGAAGTACCACCGGTGAATGTCTCATTCATTCCTATAGCATATTTGGCTTATTCCTTATATTTTTGTGCATTCTATACACTCAACCCTATGTGTATCACTCCCATAAAAGGATTTTTTCTAATTGTAATCACGCTGGTCGCTATGGGCATTTGAAGTTCCTTGTCTTTCCATAGATAGTAAATTTTTTGAGCTAGTCGACCCGCGAACCTATGTATTTTGTAACGACTCATTCTCCTTGATGCTCTAAAGTACATAGTGTGTTTCTTTGCTCTTATCACATGCTTATAAGGTCTATTTGAGTCTCCATAAGCTCAATGGCTGGTCTTGTGCCGGCTGGCTAGACCAAACTTTGTCGCTTTGAAACACATTTTTCTACCTTCTACAAGTTTCTCCAAGTTCTTTCACCATCCAACAAATCAACCCTTGGCCAGCCTCACAAACCTACCACTCTTCAGAACAGGATGATGAATGCTCAACAAAAGCGACCCCGTACAACTTGTTGGAATTGTGGAAAGATTGGTCATACCAAAGCTGCTTGTCGGATGAGATCTACTAATAGGCAACCCATTGAAGCTCAAGTACACAACATGAAGGTTGTTCCTGCTGACATTGAACCTAACGAGTCTGAAGAAGTATTAGAGCAAGAACTAAGTACCTTGGGTAACAAAATTTCTACCCATTTTCTTCTCTGCATGCATGACACCATTAATGGCATAGTGGTAAATGGTTTAGATGAAGATGGTAGCTCACATGATTTTATTTCTCATAAGCTAGTTAAAAATCTTAACCTTAATACTCATCCTTCTATGTATAAGGTTAAGGCTGCGTTTTTAGGGAATAGGTATAATGTTACATATGAGGTGCATAATGTTCAAATTTGTATAGGCTCATATATAGATGAACATTCATTTTTAATTTCTCCATTACAGTCATATGATGTCATACTTGGCATGCCGTTTTGACATAATTACAACCGCTTCATTTATTATGATACACACACGATTACTTTCAAATTTCAAATAAAGATGTTTCACTGTCTACGATGCATGATTTTCAACCCTTCCCATTCATTAGTCATACACAAGCCAAACGAGCTTTTAGGAAAGGTTATAACTCATGTATTGTTTTTGTGAATAATATAACTACTTATACACATACACTTCCAAGTGCACATAAGTCATTTTTGGACTCGTATAAGGATTGTTTTATGGCTGATTTTCCTTCTGCACTACCACCTTCTAGGGGACCTCTTGACGATAGGATTGATTTAATTCCTCGTGGCTCTCCTCCTCATAAAGCACCTTATAGGCATGGACCTTTACACCAAAATGAAATAGCTAGACAAGTTAAAGATTTAGTCAACAAAGGAATAATACAGCCTAGCTCTTCTCCTTTTGGAGCTCCTATTCTTTTAGTTGAAAAGAAGAACAAGATGTATAGAATGTGCATGGATTATATAGCACTTAATAAAATTACCGTTAAGAATAGGTTTCATATCCCTAGGATCGATGACTTGCTAGATAAATTTTGTGGAGCTTGTGTCTTTAGTAAAATTGACCTCAAATCTGAGTATCATTAGATAAGAATGACATCACATGAAATTTATAGAACCGCTTTTAGAACTCAAGAGGGCCATTTTGAATTCATGGTAATGCCTTTTGGACTTACCAATGCACCCGCCACCTTTGCACGCATGATGAATAATATTTTCCTTGGATACCAAGATTTCATTCTTGTCTTCTTTGATGATATTATAATTTATAGTAGGAATGATAGTGAACATGAAACTCATTTAGCAACACTCTTTGATTTCTTACGTAAACATAAACTTTATGCTAATTCTGAAAAGATTTGTTTCTTTCAAAACGAGATAGAGTATCTTGGACATATCGTCTCTAGTCAGGGCGCTCATGTAGACCCCAAGAAGATTAAAGTAATTGAAGAATGGCCTAAACCTCAATCAATAAAATGATTTCCATTCGTTTTTAGGATTAGCTAGCTTTTATCAAAAGTTTGTAAAGGGATTTTCTTATATAGCCCTTCCCCTTACTTTATTATTGAAGAAAAATCTAAAATTTGTGGGCAGTAGCCCAACAACAATCTTTTGATAAACATAAGTATGCAATTTCTCATGCGCCTATTCTGCAATTACCTCATTTTGCACAACCATTTCATGTAGTTGCAGATGCTAGTGGTTCTGGTATAGGTTTTGTTTTAATACAAAACGATTATCCTCTTGTATTTGAAAGTAGGAAACTCGAACTTTCAGAGTGCAATTATAGTACATATGATAAGGAATTGTTACCTGTTGTGCATGCATTGACAACTTGGAAACATTACCTTATGGGTTTGAAAGTTCTAATTAAAACCGACCAACAAGCTATTAAGCATTTATTACATCAACCATTGATTTCCGATAGACATATTAAATGAGCTTCATTTCTATAAAATTTCCAACCTCTGATTCAATATCAACCAAGAAAAGCTAATGTTGTAGCTGATGCTTTAAGTCGTCTCCCATCCCCACAAACAACTATTGTTTCAATTAATAATATTTATGTTATTCAAATTCATTCATTTTATGATATGATTTCCACTTCTGCATGTGACCTAGATTTTCCACAAGCATGGATTGCTTTCAATAATTCTACATCACATCATGAGGATCATTACACATTTCATAATGGATTCTTGTATTTCCAACACAAGTTATGCATTACTAAAGTATTCAAAGAGTTTGTTATGAAAGAGATGCATGAACCACCATATATGGGTCATAGGGGCATACAACATACTATTTCTGCATGTAAAGATTTCTTCTTTGGCCTAACATGGAAAAAGATGTTGCATAGTATGTTTCTCACTGCATTGTTTGTCAGCATGTAAAACGACATCATGGTAAACCATTCGGATTATTAATGCCACTTCCTATACCTGATAAACCATGGGAACATATTTCTATGGATCTCATTACTGGTCTTCCTACAACTGCATCTCACAATGATATGATTTGGACAATTGTTGATAGGTTTAGTAAACATGCATACTTCATTCCTTCTAAAAAGGCTTTAATTGCACCTCAAGGTGCTAATTTATTTATTAAATGTATTTTTCCACATCATGGTTTTCCTAAAGTTATTATTTTGATTGAGATGTTTGTTTTTGTAACCATTTTTGGGTAGCATTATTTCAACATCTAGGATCAAAAATAGACTTTAGTTCTGCATTTC
Organism: Ceratopteris richardii; assembly: GCA_020310875.1. Lineage (NCBI taxonomy): Eukaryota > Viridiplantae > Streptophyta > Polypodiopsida > Polypodiales > Pteridaceae > Ceratopteris > Ceratopteris richardii. The sequence continues at coordinate 174,842,214 of CM035412.1, forward strand.
ATCCTGAAAGTAATGGTCAAAGTAGGCTACAAATAGTACTATTTTGGATTTATTACGTTGTTACTCTTTAGATAATCCAAGTAATTGGGATGAAAAACTCCTTTTACTTCATTTTGCATATAATAACACCCACACACTACTACTGGTCATGCCCCATATGGAAGAAAGCTTCCCACTCCCATGAGTCTCACTCAAACTGACATTCCTATGGCTGATTCTTTTGCACAAGATCATATTTCTACAATTGCTGAAGTGCATGAGCATATTAGGAAGAGTCAAGAACGTTACATGCATAGTATTAATAAGAAGCACATATCCAAACAATTTAATGAAAATGATTTAGTTTGGTTACAAATTATTAAAAGGCGTTTAAAAAATATATCTCAACATCCTAAGGTAAAACCCTTGCCCCATGGTATTATGGACCTTTTCACATTATTGAGAAAATAAATGAAAATTCTTTTCGATTAGATATTCCTTCTCATTGGGGTATACATAACTCTTTTCATATAAGTTTGTTGAAATCGTTTCAAGCTACTTTACCACTCACACCTATTTTCGATGATCCTCCTTTACTTGAAGAGGATGCAAAAATTTTGATTCTTGAGAAAGTAATAGATTCTGATGTTACCACTACACGAAGTGGTAAGCAATATCCTAGGTATTTAGTCAAATATAAAAATCATTCACTTGAGAAATCACAATGGATACATAAGACCTCCTTATCATCTCACTATGATCATTTAATTTCTGCATATCATTCCTAATTACATTAAATGTTCAAGTTTTGGATTCCATGCATGTGTTTACATGGTTCATGCTTAATACTGTTCAGTGATGGGACATGGGATTGATAATCCATGTCTATTTTTATATCTATCCACAGAGTTCAGTTGCTTGTCAATTGGAAGGCATGTTGTATTTTATGGAATCATGGAAGGTTAAATGGATTTTTAATGTTTTAAATGTCTAGAAGTTTTTAATGTGGTTGTGTTTGATCTAGTAGGTGAAGAAGCATGAGGGCGTAGATAGAAGTGGATGCACGTAAATAAATAAATTCCAAGACTAAATCGAAGACTTCTAGAATATTTATATTTAGGTTTATCTTGAATCTGTAAAAGTAGTGGTTCGCTTTAGAAAGCGACGCCTTTCGTAAATAAAGCAGTTTTTCTTAAAAGACGCTTCTAAAAGCGACCGCCCTCATGTAGCTTCTATTTTCTGGATCTAATAGAAATAAACCTATAAATAAGTGTAATCTAAGAGACTTGTCTATCAGAGTACAGGGGGGGGAGATTGCACCCAATATCGTGTCGATTGTTTCTGTGTTTCTGATTCCTGTCTCGTCTACATTTTGCCTCTGTGTGTGCGTGTGCTGAAGGTCCTGATAATAGCTATGTTGCTACAATTGCAAGCACAATCTCCCATTCTCGGTCTAACACATCATGGCAAAGAGATGTGCCTCATTTGAAGTGGTTCAATGAAAATCTTTGCATCATGCTGTTGTGGATGTGGACCCATTGCTACCTCTATCACGTCACCGGCCTCCTCTACCCCTCGTGCAATCATCAAGTTTGATGGAAGGTTCTCCTACTCCTAGATGGCACCCATCCAATGGCACCATGTATGGTCCCTTGCTCCTTGTCCCTTTTTGTGGCATGCAGGTCTATCACGAACGCCTACTATATAGACCAAACTTGACGACTCGGCCCAATCAATGGCCCCACGTGACCAATTCTATGTGCTTCCATAAAGACTTCATTTTGTTCTAATGGCGTCATGCCCTCTCATCATCCATGCTACTCGCACCTTGCCCTCAATGCATGTCTATGATCCTCCACATCCATTACAAGCACGTAGTCCATTCACTACCTTTGATAGCTCTAGCCAATCAACAACCCGCCCTCCATCATTTTCTAACGCAACCATTTGAGCAGCAAATGCACTCGCTCCCAATAGGTATGCAAATCACTATGCCTCTTGTGGTGCTACTCCTAGTGAATTACAAGCTTCATCTTGTCAACTACTAATCCCATGCCACAATCTCGATGCTCTTGGATCTATGTGCATCAACTAGAACCTTGCCCATCCATGTGGGGTCTACTCTTCTTCCTTCCGTTGCCATGCCTACTTTGATTGAGAGGAGGACTCTAGCACCACCTTGTGCTTCAACGCATGGCAACGGCCACAATATTCCTACAGAACAAGCCTCTCCACAATGTACTTCTTTGTGAGCGATTCTCTAGCATCCTTTAGTAGCCCTTGTCCTTGGCAAAAACACACATGTCATTGGGTCTATTCAAGTCGATCACCGACTCCAACCAACCCGTACACCAATGGTAAGCGTACTACCTTATGCTCCAATGATTTCATATCCCACAATGACATGCCCTCCACAATGGCTGTCTATTTCTCTTAACACTCTCCAATTACAACCTAGAAAACACCCTTCGCAGTTGCAGCGGAGACAACACCGTAGGGGGTCCAATGCTAGGCCCGTGCACATGTACTATTGTTTCCTTTTATTTTAACCAAAGTGCAGGAGATTCGACCAATGCCAAACTTCCTCTTTTGAAAAAAAACACCCTTTGCTATTGGTGTTCATGGCTCAGAAACATATGGAGGCCCTGACTTCCCCCTTCAACACCAATTTGTGTGCAAGGCTAGTTATTGCCTCTAGACCTGAGCAATAGATTTTTCACATTTGAGGGGTCTGATGATTTATGTTCAAGCCCTTGGTGCAACACCCAAACAAAGCGGCCGAAAATGTCATCTACACCAATTGCATTTAATAACCCCTCTTTTTTATTTTTTTTCTTAGTCAAAGAAGTTTATCTCTTCTATTGCACATTGGCTCTTGCATTTTGAGTTACCTAGCTTCCCTCTGACAACCCCCTGTAAATCTCATGAATGCTCCAACATCCAGGCTCCTTTATATTGTGGCCATTCAAACAAGCAAACACTACAGCCTAGCCACTATCACGCAACCATAGATAACCAAGCGATACATTTTAAGCCTCATTCAGAGCATTTGGCATATCTACATATATCACATCTATGCCACACACCACCAAGTCAATATGTTCCTGATGCAAACCACCCACAAACTTTCAACTATGGCTTTCCACAAATGCCCTATCTCATTTTCCTCTATGCCTTCTATGCAGTACTTTGGCATGGACATCTAACTGATATAACTTCTTCATTACAACCAACTGGATTGAGTGATAATCTTTTTGTGATCCTCTTATAGCACAATCTTATGTGCTCTCAACCATTCCATCCTCGAATTCTCCCCTACTGCTTTTCTCAGCTTGTAGGGGTAATAATGCCTATGACTTCAAGGCCACACAAAGCAACTCTCAAACAAATTTCAATGGTGCACCAATCAACTATTCTCTAGCAGATTGAGGATGCTTTACTCCCAAAAAAAGAGATAAAAAACATCTACAAGTCTCCTTAGGTTTATAGATATTATTATGAACAACTTTTGTATCACAATAATTATGTTCCTTTTCGCTCATAGGTGATAGAATCTTACTCTTAGTCATTCACACAAATCCTATGTATCATTTCCTCTATATAGACAATGTGTCTTATGGGGATGTGTTAGTGGATTAATCCACACTATCTATCCACATCATTGATCCATGCATGCTTTCCTAGATTCCACCATGTGTTCTTTTTAACTGCCATAATCTTCTATAAAACTGTAACCCATGCACACGAGTTCATAAAGTAGTTTTTGACAACGTCTTCTTGATATTGGGGTTTTCCTATTGTATTCATTTGGCAAGACTTTGGACAACATCATGTTTCTGCTTCTTTTTTTGTTTTTCCATCATTTTTGGGAATACATGCAGGAGCAAGATCTGGTCGAGATGAATGAAATAGTTCAAATAGTTGGCTTTTAGAGATATCAAGCTTCACATTGTGAACTTTTCTCTAGTCCAGCTCGGATATAATATGAAATGCAATACAAACCAAAGATTTATTTTCAATTTTTCCATCTATGCACTTTCTACTTCATCTTCTAGAAGAACTCCTGTTCTTATTCTTGTGCAACAGGAGGTTAGTGAAGAAGAAGAAACTTTTTCATCATCAGGAGTTTGTACTACTACCAGAATACCTCCTACAGAAGAGCAATCTAGATGGGATTCAAGGGATGCTTTAGCACTCTCATATATTGCTATGGGAGTTAAGAGGCATACTATACCCCAGATTAGGTCTTGCAAAACCTCTTGTTAGGCTTTGTTGGAGTTAGCGAATCTCTATGGGAGTAGAAACCGAGCTAGGAAAGCTCATCTAAGAAGACAGCTAGCCAACACAAGGATGAAAGTTGGTAAATAAGTTCAAACACATATTTTGAAGCTCAAAGACTTAAGAGATCACTTACTCAATGTTGGAGTAAACATTTCAGATGAAGATATGGTAAAAACACTTCTATACTCACTTCCATCTACATATTGTGCTTTTGTTACCTCTTTATCTCTCTTTGCAAGAGATAGAGAAATTTCATTTGAAGAGCTATAGTTCCTATTAATTCAAGATGAAGATCAACAAAATGGTATGGAAGAGAATGATGAAGCCATGTTATTATCGTAAAAGGGAAAGAAGAAGAAGGAGACAAAGAAGAAGCACAAGATTCAACAATCCAAGAAGGAAAGTAAGTCTTTTAATCCAAATTCTTCTAGTTCTTTTCCTAATGCTTCCTTTACACCCAAAGAAAAGTCTTTGAATACATCTAATTCAAAGAAATGGGTAAGCCATTATTGTATGAAGCTAGGTCATTTCATAGCAAAATGCAGAGCAAGGATTTTCAATGAGAAGAAGAAAGCATTAGGTAATAGTGTTGAAGATGATCTTAAACCTAAATCTTCAAAGTTAGATTTGTATGCATGTGCCACTATTGAAGAGATAGCTTTTGATCAGGCAACATTAAATGAAATCTCAGATAGTCCTTGAGTTTTTTTATTATGGAGCTACTTAGCATATGAGAGGTTGAAGAAAGGTATTTTCTTCCCTTTCAAACTCTTCACGCAGAAGAGTGACCATTGGAGATGGTCATGATTTGGATGTTGTTGGTGTTGGAGAAGTGAACCTTAAGTCCAAAGTAGCTGGAAATTTCACAATTTCTAGTGTTCTTTATGTTTCTAACATGAAGAAGAATTTGCTCTCTATCTCGACTTTCTTGTTAGATGGTCATAGTAGTTTTTAAGAGTGATACATGTCAAACACTCTGATTTGATGAAGAGCATTGTCTACTTCAAGGTGAAAACAGAAGTGGCATGTTTCTGTTATCCAAAATTAGTCATGCTAATGTTGCTAGGTCTACTACACCTAAGGAGAACATGAAGTTATGGCATGCTAGTTTTTTTCATATTAGTTACATAGCTTTCAAGCAAATCAAAGATCAAGGTATGGTGGAGAGTTTGCATGCTTTCACTTTACTAGATGATGCAGAGTCATCTAAAGGATGCCTTGAAAGAAAGCTTCACAAACTACCTTTCGAGAAACATGGATTTATAACCACCAAAAGGAAGTTGTAAATCATACATTCAGATGGTTCGATGAGAAAAAAATCTATTCAAGGTTTTAGTTACGTTCATAGATGATTTCTCAAGATATTCATGGATTTATGGTCTTTAACTAAAGTTAGAGGTTTTTCCTACTTTTAAGAAGTTCTTAGCTATGGTTGAAAATGAAAGTTAGTCAAAGATTCAAATTTTGAGAAGTGAAAGACGAGGAGAGTACATGTCAAAAGACTTTAAGTGTTTTCTTGAAGACAAAGGTATCTCTCAATGACTCACTCTTCCTTACATGCCAAAATAGAATGGTGCTGCAAAGAGAAAGAATAGGATACTTGTTGACATTATGCATAGTATGATGTCATCCAAAAATCTTTATCCCAAGTTTTGGTTTGATGGAGTACATACAGCTAATCAAATTCTAAATAGATCTTCCACAAAAGCTTTGAGGGTCATCACACCTTATGAAGCTTATTATAAGAAGGAGCCCAATGTGACTTAGTTCAAATTTTTTGGTTCCTTAGCTTATGTTCACATTGAGAAGAAGGATTGTGGTAATCTTGACGTAAAAGCTATGAAAGTGGTCTTTATTGGTTATGCAATTGAAAGAAATGGATACAGATTTTATGTTAGAGATATAGGTGATATCCTACTCTCATGCAATGCATATATTGTAGAAAGTCAGTTTGATGATAAGAAGGAAGAAATTCCACATTTCATAAATGCAGATGAATATGCAATTTTAAGAAGGAATTTGGATGCTTACATTGATTCATACAAGGGGGTCTTTTGATAAAGAAAACATGGAAATCAAAATAAATTGACCTGCATTGCTTTTCATGGATGGTGATGATGCACAACGATCGCATAGTTGTTTCTAGCGAAGGAGCTTTATTTTCAGCTTAGCTTTTTAGTGCTTTTAGTAATGCTTTTGAAGGGAGCACAATAGTATATAAACAAGCCCTTGGCTCATTATCTAGCATCACACAAGCTCTAGCGAGAGTGCTTCGAACTTGGAGGTGATCAATCTTCTCAGCTTGGAGGCTATCTTGGAGGACGAGTTCTCATACTGTTGTAGGAAATGTGGTCTACATCTTGGTGATTATCTAGAGGAGATTTTGCCAGCATACCATCAACGTCCATTGTTTGTCTACTATGAGTAGCAAGTCTATATCGGTTCTTACTTGCTAGGTCACTCATTTCTTATTTAGGTTGGTCAGATTTTGGGTTTGTTGTACAACAGTTGTAAACTTTTATTATTCTCCATATTCTCTCACACACACTCTTCATACCTCTTAGGCACTTAATCTCTTGTATCTAGTTCCTATTTCAACCTAGATATATCTATTTTCATTTTGTATCATATACGCACATTGTAATTTGACATTCATATATACGTTAGTGTAGGTGAGCCTCATAGCTTATGGTTAGACTTGAAATCTTGTCTATTCTATCTCCATCTCTCGATCATCTATTTTTGAGTATTAAGGTGTGTATGTTAAGGTTCATTTGTTGAAAGATCCTATAAACCTGTGATATATTGTTATTGTGGTCCACTACCACTTCCAACATATTGTATTTAGAGCTTAGAATACCAACAAAAGCTTCTAGGGAAGTTTTGCTAACCCCTTTACACTTTTTTGGTAGCACAACATTCTTTCTGGCACATTGCCCGATTGTATCAAGGAAGGTGTGACTAAGTCAATTCAAAGTTAAGACACTATAAATAGAATTAAGTATCAAGGTGTTCAATAATCCAAAAAGGGTTTGTTAGGTGTGAATCCATGCTCCATGCTATCTTGGATGTTTGTAAAGGTCTTTTCTATGTAGAGGAATTCATCTTATAGGATGCTATCTTTTGCAAAATCAACCTCAAAAGGCTTATGATAGACTTGAGAGAGAATTTATTCTTCAATACCTTAAAGACCTTGGATGCGGCTCAAGACTTATCAAGATAATTCTGATGCTAATGGGTAATTTCATCGCTTGTATTAGTATTAATTTTGAGTTCTCTCAATCAACTATATTAAAGCAATTGATGAGTTTATGTTTCCCTTTGGGGCTAATTGTTTTCTCTATTACCACTGATGGGGTTAGTAGTTTGGTGAACCGTCAAGCCCTTATGGTATAAGGCTATGGAACTATGTTTTTTGAAAGCCAAGATGAGATAATAATGAGATGTTTTCTCACAACAGGAATACCATCCTTTATAATTATCTCGATAGTATCGTCTCCTTTTGGCATTGGCTAAATACATTTTGTGTTGCTTTAGGACCTAAAAACCCTGTTTAAGGCTATTCTTGGGCACTGATCAAAATTTATTTCGGGCCTAAAGTGTCAAGTGATTTCAAGTGGGCTATTTTTGGTATTCCATTGGGCTTTGATATGTTTATGTGTTAGATGTTGTATTGGGTTTTTAATAAGATGAATACAAAACTTGGCTTTTGAAAAGGAATGCAAATCAACTTTTCGGATCATGCCATGGTGGTCAAAACACTCCTCATAGCCTCAATTAACTATTGTCTATTTGGCTAGAGGCTGAAAGACAAAGATCTAGGTAATTTAGAAAGAATATAAGTAGTGGATGACTATCTATCTTTGCATGGGTGATCCCAATAGAAGGCATGTGGCCAAAATCAATGGAGGATTTATGGAAGTAAAGAAGAATCTAGCCGTGTTGACATTTCATACATTGAAGGTTTAGTAGACAAGATAGCGACCAAATGGTTGATGAAGGCTTGAAGAAATATGGATACTTCTATGCCAAATTGATTTGTTCTCCCTTTTCCCAATTACTCCCAAGAGGCTCATATCTCATCTGTTCATTATGGGGAACTCAGAAGAGGATGAAATGTTACCTCAAGATTAGTAAAGAGTGAAATGGGCTACTGATATTGGGAAGAATGATTGAATTGGGCTCTTGATCAAGGGAATCAGGGATGTCCATCATGACCTTGAAAAGAGGGAGATGTTATGGAAAAGCGGTTACGTTTGTGGAAGCATCACTAGAATCAAGATACAGAACAACATATAAGATTCGAGGAAATTAATGGAGCTTGGAAATTTGGCTATGAAGATTGGTGATTACTAAGAAACAAAATCAAATCTTGGGAAACTGGGAATTCTCCACTCCTCCTTAGCCATGATCTCCCTTAGATGCAGAAGAGAAAATGGCACACTAGCCACAAGTTGGCAAATATACTTAATATTTAGAAAAATATGAATCTAAATGGCTCAATTAAAAGGAAATAGTGTTTAAATTAGTGGAATGTCCGATGAGATCTCAAGTTCCATGCCCAATGGCATCCCCTCATTGAAATTAAAAAAGTTTTTCTAACGTGGCAAATTCTCCATGTCTCCATCTCCTCCAAACTTCAATGCTAGCGAGAACTCTCCTTGTGATGATTCATCAATGCTCCTCAAGTCTTCAACAATGGATGGATTGTTGGATTGATAATATAACAATGAGCCTTGGTTTCTTTTATAGTTTATGAGCCCATGGAAAAGATCCTTTGAAAAAGCATAAAACAAAAAAGCTTTCACCATGGGATCGCAAAAATAGCATAAGGTTTATCACAATTCAAAAACCTAATTCCGAAAAAAACCCGGCCAAAACTTTGTTTCACCAAGTATTGTTGTTGCAACCATAGGAATTGAACCTTGGTCGCACATATGAAAGCACACTCTCTTAACCAAGGAACCCACGTGGTTATCTTATAGATTTGTGCTAAAGATACAAGCTCAACAATTTTCATGCTTGAAAGGTTGGATTTTTGAGGTTCATTTTGGAACTAAATGGTACAATGTTATATATCATTGGAGATCTTTAATAGTACTTTTGAATGGTAAAATAATATTTTTTCTCATCATTGGGGCCTCTGAGAGTGTTGAACCCCCCTTGGTCTCCCTCAGTAGATCCACAATTCGGTCAGCTCAGGAGGAGCTCAAGAAAGTTTGCATCATCGGCCAAATGTTTGGCCCTAGGCCCCCACTCGAAACTGTGCGATAATGGCTTTGCAACGAGTGGTTCCCCGGTGGGCTAATTGTTTGTAAGTGTCAGTTCTTACCGGCAAGCCACATGTTGCTAGTCTTTGAAAATGAAGATATGGCATTTCGAGCCCTAAGTGTCGGAACTTGGCAACTCAGTCGGGTGACCTTGTGCCTATTCAGATGGTCCCCTGATTTTACTCTCGAAAAATCGAAATCGCGTCGGTACCCTCTTTGGGTTGAGCTCCCTAACCTGCCATACTTCTTGTACAACTTCGTGTGGGACATTGTTTCTCCTATCGGCAAGCCGTTGGCCTCACGCGAGGACATTGATGGTCTCATTTATAAAGGTGCAAGACACTCGTTCAATGCTCAGTGGCACCCTCAAATCTATGTCGAGGCTGACCTCAACATGCCGCTTCCATCGAAGATCAATGTGGATTTGGGCGAAGGGGATGTATGGGAGCAAGACATCAATTACAAAAACCTTCCCAATGCGTGCTTTTGTTGTGGCCAACAAGGTCACAGGATTAAAGATTGCCCTTTGAGAAAAAAAAGCAAGAAAAATCAAGAAGCCCCCAAAAACGCTCAAGACATCAAAGGGGCATTGACTCACTCGACCAAGGAAGAGGATGTAAAGGGCCCCCTTAATCCAGAAGCTGATGCAGACGGGTTCATTGAAGTCAGAAGAAGAAGGAAAAGAAGCCCTAAGGCGACTTCTGAGCAAAACAACATGTGAGTTACCCCCTCCAACAACTTGTATTGCAATCTAGAAAAGGAAATCAATGAGTTTAACTGCCCAGGTGGGAGCCAACTTGAGATGGACACCAACAACAAAGCCCTAGAGATCCCTGACAATAAAGAACCTCCCAGGAGGGTTACACTACAAGCAAAGAAGACGGCTTTACTACTAGAAATGAAGATAACATGGATAGTGAAAGTTCCATCATCGGATCGACTATTCTGGAAACGGTGTCGAAAATGGTGCCCAGTTCTTCCCAGCAGGAGGCATCCCACAAAGGAAAACAATCAATGGAGCTACCTTAGAAAAGCCCCCATAAGAACCTCTTGCTAATTCGGGATCCGATCCCTGCGAAAAAGAAACATGGATCCAAGAAAAGAAAGGACAAAGCTCCCTCTCGCAAAGAGGGCACACTATGACAATGATCATCATCTCGTTAAATGCTAGAGGGCTAACCGACCCCTCAAGAGCGACCATCATTGGTCAATGGCTTTGCGACATTAGCCTGAACCCAAAATTCATATGTATTCAAGAGATTAAAATTGACGGAGAAGACCTCCGGAAATGGCTTAGACATGTCTCCTCGACACATGTTTGGTTTTCAACGGTGCACCAGCGGGGGTCCGGTGGAACGGTAATCGGTATTAATCAATTCTGGTTTGAAAAACTTGAGAACACCATTGAAATGAATGCCATCCATGGATTGCTTCTTCTTTTGGTGCTCCTTTTTGTTTTACTTTAGTTTCTTTGTATGCCCCTAATGGGGAGTTAGAAAGACTAAACACTTGGGCCTCCTTGGACTCGCTCCCTCACAACGTGCTTATTTGTGGTGACTTCAACATGGTGGAGGACCCTATGGATAGATGGATGGGCAAGGGCAGGGTCATCGATAGTCTGGAGAAAGAAACCTGGGACAAAACCAAACTACACTTGGATTTGGTCGAATTCAAAGATTGGAATGGCTTTTCTTGGTGCAATCTCCAAGCGGGCGAGGACCTGAGGAAAGCTAGACTTGATAGATGCTACATTTCGCAGAGTTTTACTCATCAATGGGGCCACGCCTCCCTCTCGCAATGCACCGACCTCACCATCTCTGATCACTACCCGATTGTTGTCACTTTCCAACCTTCCACCAAGATCCGTAAGGCTCCGTGGTTCCATGCTAGTGTGCCCTCCTTCTCTCTTCCCTCTGTCCATCAAGAAATTGTTGTTGTGTGGAAGGAGGCGTTCGCCTCCGGCTTGTCCCTAGCCAAGTGCTAGAGAAATGCGGTTGATAAGTCTCGACAGACCATGATTAGATCCAAGAAGATGCTCGAGACTCTGCGGTGGGCTCGTAGAGAAGCTCTATATCATAGACTCTGGAGGCTCGAGGAGGAAGTGAACAAAGGAAAATCTCAAGCCCAGAAAGGTCTTTGAAAAATCAGAGTGCTGCTGAGATACGAAGGAAGAAATACAAAGGAAAGATTTCCAAATTTTATTCAAGGAGTGGTGGGCTGGCAAAGCCGACAAACCCACCAAAGAGATGTGTCGTATCCTTAAAAGGAAGCATAACAGAGAATTGATCCCCTTATTGCTAGACTTAAATGGCAATGTATGCAATACGGAAGAAGATAATTTTGGGATCATTAAAGGGCACTTCACGAGACTCCTGGGGACCTCGAACCCCCTCTCCCACCATAGAAGGGACTGTATGGCAGCCATATCTAGGGTTTCCCCCCACAGGATACCTCTCAACCTTCGCTCCCTGCTACATGCCCCTATCTCTGAAGTAGAAATCATTGAGGTCATTGATGCTCTCCCTTCTGGTAAAAGCCCGGGACCCGATGGGCTCACTAATGAATTCTTTAAATCCTTCAAGTTGGTGGTTGCCACCCCTCTTCATCTAGTTTGGCAAGAGGCGCTCAAGTTTGGCGTGCTTCCGTCTTGTCTCAACCATGGCATTATCAATTTTTACACAAAAGGAGAAAAGAACAGAATAGAGAATTGGCATCCTATTACAATGCTCCAAAGAGGATACAAGATCATTGCCAAAGTCATTGCCAAGAAAATCTCTTGCCACTTGAGAGCGTGGTTAAGCGAGGACCAAAAAGGCTTCATCAAAGGCAGATCAATTTTGGAAACCATTATAGATATCTGGGAAGGTCTTGAATTTGCAAATGAGTCTAAACAAGACATGGTTTTCCTCAAGATCGACTTTGATAAAAAGCCTACGACACGTTGGAATGGGACTATATTCTGCAATCACTCCAAGATCTTGGATGTAGTCCGAAATTCACCAAGATGATCGCGACCCTTCTCGGAAACGTATCGACCCAAATTAACATTAATGAAAAACTTTCGAAGGTGATCAAACTTAGAAGATCTATCAAACAAGGGTGCCCATTGGCTCCCCTTCTCTTTGCCATTGCCGTAGAAGGGCTTAGTAGGCTGGTGGAGCATCAGGTGGAAGCGGGTAATATCAAAGGCCTCCGTTTGCTGCATGACCACAGCGAGATCACCATGAGACTTTTTGCCGATGATATGAACGCGTTTGTTCACAATGATAGTACCAGCCTGGAGACGTTCCAGAGGTGTCTGGCTACTTTTTGTGTAGCCTCTGGATCCACAATCAACTTCTCTAAGACCGCCTTTAGAGCTATTGTTGGGTCACAGCCCGACCTTCTCATTGACCATGGCTGTCAAATCATTCCGCAGGGCCAAATTTTTCAGCTTCTTTGGATTCCCTTGGGGTTTGGCGTCTCTATGGAACAGCGGTGGAATTGGGTGCTAGCCAAACTTGATAACAAGCTTAACTATTGGAGAGGTATGCAAATCAATCTTGCTGGTCTTGCTATGGTTATCAACACGTTCCTCGTATCATCTACCATTTATTTCCTTTCTTGTTGGAGACCGAAAGAGAAAGATCTGTCCAAACTGGATAGTATTTGTAGAAACTTCCTTTGGACGGGCGACCACAATAGGAGGGGGGTGCCTAAAATCAAATGGTCCATCTGCACCAGCCATAGAGATAGTGGGGGACTTGGTATCCTAGACATTGGGTGCATGGCTAACAAACTAGCGGCGAAATGGATGATTAAGGCTTGGTGCAATGGGGAGGCCTCGTCGGCTAAGTTGATCTTCAAAAACAAGAATGAGATGGCTTTCATGGGTTTTCCAAATTGGAAGAATCTTGACATCTTGACCTTGCTGTTTTCCTCGATCCCCGTCTTCCCGAAAGGCTCTAATCTCGTGTGCTCCCTATGGAAGAGTTGGAATAAAGTCAAAAGCTACACAAGAATAAGTGAAGACTGGAAGTGGGCAGCCGGTATCAGACAAAACGACTCTATCTAGTTTCGGATCCATGGCATCCGGAGAGTGGATCCTTGGAACATTCAAAATGCCAAGAAGTTATGGAACAAAGAATTCAAAAAATGGAAACATCTCTGGAAACAAGACAACAACCGCTGGATCAACTTCGAGGATATTGACCCTTGCGTCAACATTTCGTACGAAGAATTGAACACTTTGCAAAGCAGATGTTTCGCCTGGGACGGGCACAAAGTTCGCCTTCTCATGGGACACGACACGTCAAGCTCACTTGGTCTCAAATGGCACAATGGGAATAGCCTATCAAAAATCCCGAACATCAAAGAAACGATTGACTATCAAGTTAACCTCAACAAGAAGTGGTGCATGTCACGGACGCGACTTCGGTGGGACATGAAGTTCATGGCTATCTGGCAGCCCCTCATAGAAATAAAAAAGTATGTCCTTTTATGGAAAATTATTCATCATGGAATCTGGACCAACCTTAAGGCTAGCAAATTTTGTGGGATTCCTCCCTGGTGCAAATGCTGCTACCGGTCTATCAAAGATGTTTCACACATCTTCTTTACCTGCCCCAACTCCAATAGACTCTGGGAGACGGTTGGAAAGAAAATTAGACTTCAGACACATCTCAGTTGGCAGCAGGCCCTACTGGGAGAAGCCATCGGCTGCTCTACGACTCTCTGGAATGCCATCAGAGGGGAGGTCCTATGGAAAATCTGGCCGGAAAGATGTGCTTTCAACTTCGGTGACTCTCCCAAAGAGTGGTCAATTCTGAAATTGTTGTTCCTCCTTGGCAAAAGGATCATTAACTATAAGAAATCCCCCCCCCCCTTCAGGCGTCATCAAGTACTCCTTTTGATCAATAACAAGCCTAAACCCAAGTGGGCCCCACATGAGGGTGATGAGACTGTGATTAACCTTCTTTGTAATGCCATCTAAGCTCTATAAAAGCTTCCCCTACTTTGTGGGATTTGGGAGGTCCTGTGGGCACTTGTCCCCTTCTCTTGTACTTTTCTTTATTTAATTCAAGTCCGGGAGAGTAGGCTAATGCCGAAGTTCCTTTATATTAAAAATAAAATAAAAATTTCTCATCTTTGGTCAAATTTTGACCAACAGTTATCTTTATCTTTTGAGTTGGAAGTCACCCTTAGAAGTTTGGAGATGGATGATGGTGATGGATGGTTCAAATTCTAGATATGTGAAGATGTAAATCTGTATGACAGCGAGGTTTTTCTATGATCATCTCAAAAGTAATAAAGATTTATTTACTTTCAAAAGGTTTGTTAGGATATGACTAGGAGACTATGGTATAAGGTATGCACATAAAGAGAGACCAGTTTGAGTGATGCACATCATCTAAGTAGTGAAGCATTTCTCGTAAACTACCAAAGAAGCAATTAGAAGGGATCATGGAAATGGGTTTAATGAGAGAACATTGAAACATGCTATTGTGATTTGAGTGATGATTAGGAAGGCCATAGCCATGGCACTAGCTCTATGATTTAGAGCAAAGATCCCTCAATCATGAATATTTGGGGTACCCTCTCTCTCTCTCTCTCTCTCTCTCTCTCTCTCTCTATATATATATATATATATATATATATATATATATATATATATATAGAGAGAGAGAGAGAGAGAGAGAGAGATCTATAAAAAGGTACTCAAATTTAGTCTTGATACCTATGAACTAGCCTTTCTCGGAATACAAAGGGGTATCCACTATCATATGTTGACTAGAACCAAACTACATTAGCTCAAGAACATGGGATTAGTCCACCTAAGTGAATCAAGGACATGGGATTCATGACAGTCCACCTACATATTCCATTTCGTATATATGGAATGTTCATTAGGCTTATTTTAGATATGACCACATAATTTTGAAGAAGTTTCAACTAGTATGGGACACTAGAACTGACTTCCCTTTGACCACTTGTCTTCTATTATCAATGATGAAAGGACTCATCATTCATGGGGTCTTTATCCTTCATAATCTTTGAAATATTTACTCATCAAATAAAATGTGTGATGGATGATTTTATCTCCATTCATATCACAGACTCATGTTGTAGCTTTCAAGAAGGATAATTCCAATAGTGTTGATGGATCCTATATATCCATGCACAGAGGATGGTGGATATAGATAGTTTCCTTAGTAACATTCTTGCATTCATATTGGAAACTCAAGGGAAGAGAAAATTTAAGATTTTTCACTAGTGCCAAAAGATGCTCTTCAAATACAACTTAGCCCAAAGGTATTGGATGATAAACCAAAGACTTCATGATTAGTTGAATGTAGAGATTACATTTTACTACCAAGGAATTCTTATATGTGAGATAGGATGATGGATTTCCATAGATCACAAGGTACTCACTCTCAAAGTTAGAAAGACCTAGAGTGTAATGAGGTAGAATCTATCATTTAGTCCTAGATGGGTTTGAATTCACTTTTTAATGGGACTTTGTTGTACATTTAAGAGGGTTTTATGGTTTATTATGTTGATTTTTGTATGGTCAAGCCTATAAGCTTGACAAATTACACTTTTTTTTTATATTATTACTGCATAAATGAAATTTCACATGGACTTATGTTACTCTAGTGATGTAAACATTATGGGAGTGATAGTTTGGAAGTTAGGTGTAGAGGAGAGATAATAGGCACTATGTGGCCTATTAAGAGGAAGGATATGGGGAAGAAACACACATAGATGACCATGTACATATACTACATGGGGTTTAGGGGAGTGTGCACAATTTCTTGTACACTTATAGACATTTCATATACATTTTGTGAACTAAAATATTTTTAAGAGGAAGGAAATGTCACATTATAAGTATCCTAGCCCGTTTGAATGACCTTGTACACGGAGAGTTGAGATCATCACACGCCACCTTACATTCTTATATGCACCTTCTATTGAGAAGGGTAGAGAAAAAAGTGAGAAATAGACTCTCAATGGGATACTCAGAACGGAGGAAGTACAAGATTTCTTATGCATTGAATGGGGGAATGACCACTTATTATCTCTAGATGTTATATGGGTAGCTTACACAAGACAAGACGAACTGATTTTTGAACAGGTTTCAAACAAAAACCTATAAGATTTGCAAGACATTGGATGCATTGTCCACTAGGGTGCTTATGAAATACCTACTCAATGAGATATCCGGGAGGGGGATTGGCAATAGCCTTCAAAGCTATTTATGAGTGATTTATTTGAGATGTAGAAGTAGTAAAAAATGTGTTTAGGCATTGGCAAAAGGTGGTGATACTATTAAGATCAAGCACAAAAGTCTTTCTCTCATTGGTGGAGTCTCATTATGATCAGCATCACTCCATAGGGAACCAATACATCATGAAATTGCCCTAGATGGTGTTGAAAATCAAGTCCTAGCCAAGGAAAAGGGCTCAACCACGAGTTTTGAAAGTGGAACAATAAAAAAGGAGGACCCAAAGTGAGGGAGTAAAGTTAGAAGCTCCACAAAACTCAATAAAATTCAAATCTCATTAAATCAGTCACCAAAACGTGCACCTACACTGAGTGGTGGGTGGTTAGCTAGATTATGCAAAAAGTAAAACCCTATATAAGGATCTTGCCTCCTTTGTTTCTTGCATTGCAAGCACTCCAAGAGTTTCCCACTTATTTTAGTGAAGTCATAAAATCTAGCAAGCAGCCCCCTTGCTTGCTTATCTCATTTGCTCATGATTTCGCTACTCTATCTAGAGGTGTAGTTAGGCTTTTCCAAATCTGATTGTACATGATTGAAAAGCATTTTTTGGTGTCTCATTATCATCATTTTCATTGATTTCAAGCTTCATTTGGTCTCTCATATAGTGATCAAAACTTTGCCAAAGTTTGAAGCTCTTTGACTAAGTGAGTTGTGACAAATTGCAAACTTTGTGAAGGTATACCTCTGCCTATAGGTAGAGAGTGTTTCAAACATGTAGCCTCCTTTTAAAGGGTAGATCTTGAGCTTGTGGGGTAGCTGTTATAGTCTATTGTATGTCTACAAATGTTCAATTAAGTCTCTATACTAGTGTAGAGAAAATATCATAATCGTGAGCATATATCAATGCTTGTGGATCTAGTGGAGGGAAGCCATCTTGCATTGTTGCATAGGGGTGTTAGAACTATCCCCCATCAGTGGTATCAAAGACATTTTGGAGGCTTGGAGACATCAGTGGGCATCATATTGAAGACTTGAAGGGATCAAGATAACTCATGGAAGCACAATTAGGACTTATCAAAGCAAGAAGACATCGAAAGAGGGCTATGTTGATGGAGATCTCAACTAGTTGAAGGTTATCAAGGGAGAAGCTTTCAAAAGGTAATATCCACACCTTCTAAAGCATACAAACACTTGAGGAGAAGCTAGAGGAGCATCTGAGAGCTCAATATGGCTGAGTATAATGCATAAATAGAGAAGTTAGAGAAAGGAAATTATCAACCATAGAAATTTAGAGTTAGCAACTACCGTATGGGCAAAGGACTATGGGGATTAGTGAGTGGCTTGGAACCTTAATGAATGGATAGAAATGGATAAAAGAATCATATTCATTCTATCCCAAGACATAAGCAATAGCATGATAGGGCATATACAAGACTTGCACACATCCACGAAGGTTTGGGAGATCTTGGAAAGATCGTACTCCTCATCAACCAAGGCAAGCAATTTTTAAAGATGTTATATCTATTTTGTAGCATAGTGATAGGGTGCGAGTTATCAATTGTAATTTTTTTTGTCATTTTTGCGAGTCAACTTAATCATACATTTATTGAGAAAATTACGCCAAGCACCAAAGTGTAGGGCTTCTTACTAGAGAGGTGTAGCAGCCTCATCAAAACACTCTTAAGTATCCTAAAGAACTCATTGGTGAGACCATTGAGATCCCAGATTGACCACTGGGAAAAGAATCAATAGCTTCCAAAATCCCTCTCTCAGAATTTGGGAGTCAAGAAGATGCACCATATTTTGTGAATTTTTCTTGGTTCTAATTCTAGAGATGGTGGCCATATAATCACATCTTTGAGCAAGTGGACTAGAGAGCCCTATGTGTTAAATTATATGCTTTAAAATTAGTTCAATATTCTTTTTATCATTAGTGCATTCCACCTCATGGGTGTAAGTCATGTACAGGATCGATTCCTTGTGTTGTTTCTTCTTCTTTAGTAGTTTACACATTTCTTGAGTCAAATTATCAGGTTTCCTCACCAACCAATCTCTAAATAATTCTATAGTTTTTTTCTTGAATATCCTCTTCATGACTAAGCTTGCTTCTAAATTTCCAAACCCCACGTCGAAGGTGTGAATTTCCTTCATTGACCTCATCCTTGAGACGTTAAAGCCTGTGATGAAGAATTTTCTCATCTTGCACATCCAAAACTCTAAATCTCCTTTTCAGACTTGTTAAGGAGATATTAAGTCTCCTTGACTGCTAGCTTCCAATACTTGGCCTGAGAGGCTTGGGTGCTAAAGGCCTTAGCTTGTGGAAGGTTCTTAATTATGTCATCAAGACTTTGATCAGAGCCAAGGAGTGCGAAAAAATTTTGAGGATGTTGTATCAATTATTTTGTAGTTGGATTCTTCTATTCTCTGGTTTCACATTAAGTGTTTTCTCTATCGAACAATAAGGGAGGGTCTATGTGGATCAAAATATCATGCAATGTAGGCTATTTTTTAAACATAGCGTTTATGCCCTTGATTTCTAAAATCATTTCCATGTGTAAGTGGATTCTCAACTATAACCATTTGCCATCCACTCCTTACCTAAATGAATCTATGTTGTTCTATTTTTTTCTCCTTATCTTTCTAGACTCAGTGGCATCATTGATTTACCCTTAAGGACTTCTGGAGAGCTCATTCTTAAATAGAGAAAGGGTATTTGTTTGAAGAACCAAGAGGACTTTCTACCCCTATTGCTTTCAGTTGATATTTTTGGTGACCTTCATTCTCATTGGAAGTCCATTTACTCTCGCTAATATTGTCACCATTGGCCATTGTAAAAAAAGTGATCTTAGAGTTCTCAAGCATCGAACAATGAGAATTTCTAGAGTCCACTACTCTCTATTCCCACAAGATTTGGAAGAGAATGAATAACAAAGTTTTGAAAATAGGAGTTGGCAATTCAAAACACCTTGGGGTGGTTGGAACAATTCAGAAAGAAATGTTCCATCATATGCCTTGAGTAAGCATAGGGGCTTTTGCCCAATGTGAAGAGGTAAGTGATGGAAACCATGAGTTAACAAATAAAGATTGGATTATCTTTGTGAAGTTTGATGAGTGTTTTCTTTTAAATGGAGGTTTCACAAGCCCCTACTCCCCCGATCTTAAAATTTTAAAGAAGACTTGTACAAGTTAATGGGCATAGTACCTATGGGACCCCTTGTATCCCACAAAGCATGGGTTAGATAAGATTACAACTAGTTTCAATTGGTTTGGATGGCAAGGCCATTACATGTACAACCCGGGGATTAAACTCTGGACCTCCACCTCAAGAGACTAGAGATGCAACCACTAGCACAAAGCGACGTGGACAAGTTTGATGAGTTGTTGTGGAGTCTGAATTGCCCCATAACAGTTTCTTTCACGTAGAAGTACAACACGTCGGCCAACATGTTACAAATTTAGGTCCAATGCAAATCCTTTTCAAGTTCATCTACTCATCCCTATCGAAGGATACTCTCATGGCCAAATAGCATATCAGCCAGAAAGATTTGTGACTGCAGTGGTACTTAGCAAGATGATGCGTGACCGTGGAATAAGGCTTTTATTATGTAGAACCTAGGCATGGATACTTATAAGCCTGCGTATCCAGGGTTGTGTGTACTTACCAATTTCGAGATGAGAACATTTTCTGACGCTTGTAACTAGATTATACAAAACATGACGTATCTTAATTACACAAAGCAGGGTGAGGGGAGCGGCTCGTCCGGAAAAGCAAACATTGATTTGGCATGAAAAGATTATATCTATATCAAACAGACACGTACCTTGTCAAGATGCAGCCGAAGCATAGTTTCTGGCAGTAGAGGAGCAGTTCATTACGTGGGCATGAGCGATGCCTATACGATATTGTCGTTACATGATTTGTTGAAGAATAGGAGATCCATCTGTGGAGGTGGAAGATATCAGACAACCAGGGAAGCATTGTAGAGGCTTATGAAAAAGCTTCACGAGTTGACATGATCATTTCGGGCTTACGCGTATCAATGATAACAGTGCGTCTGACTTGCCCTTTGAAGGGCGGCAATGACGCAATGGCTCCAAAATGTTGTGGATATTTATCTCTACTCCCTGTCTTTTCAAAAATAGAGAAAATGATATAGTCTGTTTTCAGAGATTACGACTCTAAAGCAATGCATACAAATCTTATTTTATCAATTGAGGTATTTCTGTTCACTAGTCATTGTCTTCAGAGGTCGGACTCAGAGATTTATGTGTCAATCATTGAATTATGCTCCCCCGAAGTAAGCCACGAACAAATCTCGGATGCTTAGGTTCAGGAACCACAAATGTTCATATGCTTTGACGTTTGAGTTGCTTTGAAGGAATTTATAGTACCTTTTATACCCTTTCTGCAAAAAATATGCGGATGATCAGAAAAAGACATGCAGCGATTCATGTTAACATTGGAGTACTTGCCTCAACCACGCATTTGACCGAGCTGGCATTGTGGACAACAATAGATAACGCACGTATGCTGATGTAAGTAAAGTGCACGCATTCGTTCGCCAATGGCGCAACACATGGCTGTCGATGAGATGGGGCCATTTCGAAAAACCTGTCTCCACTAAACTTCAAACCTTGACTCGATCTCACATCAATGCCTAGCTAGCCAGATCTCTAGCATCTATTAAAATAACGTCAATCGGACTAACAATAATTAAGAAATGATGATAACAACATCATAAAAAATAATATTGATACTAACTATAGCTTTTAAAAATGACATGTATCAATCGACGGAGACACCATCTATAGGGTACTGCAAGATATAAACAACTGTTCAATAACGAGTTTATTAAACTTTTCTTTTTTGCCGCAAGGATGCTTAGATACTGATTTATACAGTTTTTTTTACTAGAAGCGTGAAGTATTTCTATGCAATTGGAAAAAAATCCTTCGAAAATCAATGTATGCGTAAGAATAATTTAGACCTGTATTCTTCTTGTAGTTCTTTTACCACAATCACCTCCATCTTAGTCAAGTCATTAAATTCTACTTTTTTATATCAAGAGGCCAAGATACATGCATGCGTGAAACAAGAGAAAAATGTGGAGGTTCCATGCTTGCGGATAGCCAAGACCAATAAGATCCTGCCACATAAAATGGTGGAAGTACATGGAAATGGCGACAGATTAGCTACGTGGTGAGTCGACAGATATCCAATGTCGTAGTATTTAGTAACATCAATGAGTTTTAATTTTTATTTTGTTTCATACAACAAGATAAGATTTATTTTGACTTTGGCTATGGTATACGCTAAATATGTAAAAACATGAGACATATGGACGAACATTTAACTTAATTAAACGAGACACAGAGAGAGAGAGAGATAGAAAATCAGTAATTTTTTTTGGGAACTCGTGTGTTGTTAAAGTATTTGATTGTTATAATGAAGTTTTGAATTAATATCTATTGCTTACATACGTCTCAAATCTGTTTCCACTCATGATTTTCTCAGGACATCCCGCCCTTGCACTCGCAATTATGTGTCACAATTACTTGATTGCACCCTCGCTGTCACAATTACTTGATGCTACTGAACGTTGGAATTGTGGTTCCAGGCTCAGCATCACGGTTTGGGTTTGAATTTCTTAGTATCAGACATCATAATTTGGATGGCATCGCTTTTTTTGAGCTTCATGAACTTCTTGAACTTGGCCACCATCGCATTTCTTTTTTTTTTTTTTTTGAGGGTACAAGGAAATTGGAAATCATACTGAAATTGAAATACACACTCACACACCCAACCTCTTAAGGGAGAGGCATCCTTCATGATTGACTCATGGATATGTCCACCATCGCATTTTTGTGCCTTGAGTTACGATAGATTCACGTATAGATAGCATTCTGGCTGTCAACTTTGGGCATCCTGTTTTGCCAGCATCGTGAATCTTCGTGATGCTCACAATCGCATTTTGTAGGCCTTTGAATAAGGTAACCGCATTTTGTAGGCCTCTGAATTATGTGGATGGCATCTCACATTATCAGCTTCCAGATTTCAATCCGCATCACGATTGCCGGAAGTCGGTCCGCATCCCATTTGGGTGGCTTCACAACTCCTTTAAATTCGACAGTTTTGCGTGTGGACAACATCATAGTTGGCGGCGTCTTGGACTATTTGATCATCTTGTTTGGACAACATCGCGCTTTTGGTTCTTTTTTTATGTTTTTTCATCATTTATGGGAATACAAGCACGAGCGAGATCTTGTCGAGATGAATGATATATACATATACATATACATATATACACACACATACATATACATACACACATATATATATATATATATATATATATATATATACATATATATATATATATATATATATATATATATATATATATATATATATATATATATATATATATATATATATATATAGATATATATGTATATATATATATGTGTGTGTGTGTGTGTGGGTGTGTGTGTGGGTGTGTATGTGTGTGTGCACTACAAGGAATAAAGGCGCATAGCAACGGTTAAGGCGACACAATTTTGTTGCTATAAAATTGCAAAAAGTGTTGCAAGATGCATCGAGCACGGACCATCAGTTACATGAGAACCAAACCAATGTTTTTACTGATGTGTGGCATGACGGGATGTGTGATGCTCATAGTGACCGTCGCTTAAGCGACGATTTAAAAAAGTGTCGCATAAGCAAAGCTTTTTTGTGTCGCATAAGTGATGGTAAATAAAGTCGCTTATGCGACACCAACTCTAGTGCTTTTTATCATGCTTCAACATCGCTTAAAGGATGGCTTTTTGAAAAAAATAAGTATTAGAGGCTCTTCGATCGTCATCTTCACGCATCTGATCGAAGAGCTCTCTAATGTTTGCAATTGCGCTACGCTTATGAGCTCAAACAATTGCTTGTAGAATTTTGGTTTTGTCTAATCTCTATCTTATTGTCTCTCTCTTTCTCTATGTCTCTCTTTCTACCTCTTTCTCTCTTTGAACCATCTCTCTCTCTCTCTATTGAACGTTATTGAAGAAGCTAACCAAGCAAAAAATATGACTAACTATTGTAAGAACAATTTCCATTCTTTGCATATCATTTGAATTGTGTTATTTTCATTAGTTACCATACTCACACTTATTGATATGCACATATACACTTATACATGATGAAGATGCACGTTCACACATATACATATATACACATGCACATACAGACACATACATGTGCACATACACTTACACATACACATGCATATGCACAAACATTTCTACAACCACATAAAAAGACTTACATGCATATATATACACATACACACATTAACATATACTTAAATACATGTATATGCACATCCACATGCATGCGCATGCATGCAAATGGAAATGCATCCACACACACATGCATGTTTCATACATATACACATGCATATACATACACTTATATATGTTTATACAAATACACATACATATGCACATATGTATCTATACACACATACATGTATATACACATATATATGCACATACATATACACACACACATACGCATGCACATGCACATACACACATATACACTTACACATGCACATGCACATACATATATATACACACACATGTTGGAGCAGAGCAATCATCAATAGGTGATTACATGAAGTTCAAAAGTGAAAAGATATGTGGAAGGATGAAGATTACTTTCAAAGGAAGAAAATAGAATCAGAAATGTTTCTTTTGTATATTACTCTTGTAAATAGTTCAATGTATTTTGGAAAAGATGACGAGTTAGACTCATATATATATCTACAGATATGTATTCGTAGATAGAGAGAGTGATATAGATCAGATAGAGAAGACAATAGGTGAAGAGGTGATGAACATTGTATGTATCATCAACCATATGTATGAAAAGTGATGAAGAAGAAAATGTTGTAGAATTCTGCGCGTTGATCTTCTCTCCCATTCTCCTTCTGTGCTTAATCTTTTGAGGAATTCTTTTGCACTTATCTAAGTCCATAGCTAATCTATCTATGGCTAGAATTTGAGAGGTTAATTGCATTCAGGCTGAGAGAATTTTGATTAGGAACATTCATATGTAAGAATGTTCTAAGAGTCGTAAAATATGGCGCACATTTTATCTTCAAAGAAATGGTCAGTACTCAGTCCACAGTGTAAAGTTTTACACAAGTGAGGGCTTAAAATCTAAGTTGGAAGGTAAGCCATCTATGGCTAAAAGATCTTGATCAAACGGGTTCGACATTGTGAGAACCAGTGCTAAGAAGTTGCAGGTGTCAAAGTCGCCATTGTACAAAAGCTCTTTCAGACATAGGTAAAGTGTTTCACACATTTCTCAGTGTGTACTCAATCATTTTGAGAAATTTAACTTGGTAAAGCTGCACAATCTCAAGGCGAAGTGGTGTGCAAAGTTTTATCAAAAACTTTACAGGATTGATTAGTTAATGAGTGATTAATCTGCAGCAGACTTTTCTGAAGAAGCTGAATTTTTCAGAATAATCAATTTTCTGATAATTTGGTGAAAGTTCTCTAAGTTTGGTGGAGTCTAAGGTTAATCTTGATATAGAGGTGATCTAAATTCAAGGTTAACTTGTTCTTTTGGAGATTAACACTCTCCATTAGTGGTATCAGAGCAGGTTGTGTCAAAATTGAAGTGAAGATGACTCTGACTATTGCAGAAGTACAAATCTTTACATTTTGAAGCTGCAGAAGGGTAAAGGCTGAAGAAAACTTGAAGGAAGACATACAAAGAGTATCAAAAGGATCAGAAGGAGCAACATTCGAAGTAAAGGTACATTCATTATCTGTAAAGGTTAAAGTTTTGAGACTACAGGTGAAGCAAGGATGGGAGATAGTCTCCAAATTGAAAAGTTGGATAGAGAGAACTATCCAACTTGGTCTATGAGGATGGAAGCTCATCTTATGAGCAAAGATCTGATAGGATACATCACAGGAGATGAAGAAAAGCCAGAATTCAGAGATCCTAGTGTTCCAACTAGGGAGGAGCTTGCAGATTTGAAGAATTGGATGAAGAAGGATGCTCAAGCAAGAAGTATCATCTACATGGCAGTCAATGACTATTTGCTTCCTCACATTAGAGGACTTGAAAGTGCATGTGACATTTGGAATGCTTTGGAAGAGCATTTCCAAAATACAACCAAATCAAGGAAAGCTTCACTATGGGCAGAGTTTACTACTTTTAAGAAGAAGGCCTCACAATCAATCTCTGATTATGTGACAAAGATGAAGGACATTGCAGACTCTCTAGGTGCAGTGGATGAAGATATTGAAGAAGACAAATTGGTAAGACAAATACTCACAGGGCTAAGAGGAGATGAGAAGTGGAAGCCCTTCATTTTATCTACAGAACTTTCATTAGATCATTTTACTCCTGATTTGAATCAATTGTTAGGTCATATGCTAACTTTTGAGAATGATATCAAAGGAGATGTTGATAAGAGTGCAGGTCATGCAATGTACTCTAAAGACAAGAAGAAAGCTAACAAAGGGAAGCAACAATCAGGTGAAGAAGAAGGTACATCAAACCAAGCAAACTTCATAAGAGGAAAAGGAAGTGGCAGAAGTAGAGGAAGAGGCAGAAACAACAAAGATAATGCAAGAGCTTGTTGGATATGTGGTAAGACCAATCATCTATCTCATGATTGTTGGCATAATAATCAAAACAATGGTATTTATCAGAACTTTAATCAAAAAGCAAGAGGTGGTAGATTTCAGAGAGGAAACTTCAGAGGTAGAGGTGGTAGGAATTCTTTTGGAAGAGGTGGAGGAAGAAGCTTCCAAAATCAATCCTATAATAACACCTACTACAACTATACATCAGATCAGAAGGAGGATTCAACTCTCATTATGAATACTTGTGAAACCTCACATGAGGACATGAGAGTGTTTTATATTGATTCAGGATGTAGTAATCATTTGAGTGGAAATATTGCTTTGATGACTGACCTAGATCATAATGCAATTAATCATACAGTTCAGACAGGTGATAATACAAAGCATAAGGTAAAGTCAATTGGTTCAGTCAAAGCTAAGGATGGGAGCACTCTTCTGAGTAAGGTTCTTTATGTTCCCACAATTCCAAAGAATTTGATCAGTGTAGGTCAAATTGTGGAAAAAGGATATGAGGTAAGGTTTACCAATGATGGAGTTTATGTGGAAGACCATAGTCAAGGGTATAAACAAGTTATTGCAGGAAAGAAAGAAGGAAGGCTCTTCACATTGAAGGTACAAGGAAATGTTGGACATGCTATGTTCACATATGGAGAGCAAAAGGTGTCAGAATTGGATCTTTGGCACAAAAGACTTGGACATTTTAATGAAAGAGGTATTAAAGAAATGATTAACAATGAGTCAGTGCTTGGATTGCCTAACATTGCAGGTCAACACATGACATACAAATGTGAGGCATGTCAATTAGGTAAGGCTCATAAGCAATCCTATTCCAAGCATGGATTTATGTATTCAGAAAGACTTGAATTGGTGCATACAGATGTGTGGGGTCCTTCAAAGGACTTTAGTATAAATGGCTCAAGATATTATGTCATATATGTTGATGATGCTACCAGGTGGATCACAATTTATGTGATTAAAGAAAAGTCAGAAGTGTTTAATACATTTAAACACTATCATGCATATGCAGAAAGGATCACAGGTCAAAAATTAAAGAGACTAAGGTCAGATGGAGGGGGAGAGTATTTTTCAAATGAGTTCAATGATTATTTGTGGAATGCAGGTATAAAGAGAGAAGTTACTTGCAGGTATTCTCCTCAACAAAATGGGGTAGCAGAAAGAAGGAATAGGACACTTGTTGAATTTGCAAGGTCCATGATGAAAGAGAAGAATTGTCCAAATTATTTGTGGGCAGAGGCTGTTAATACAGCTACATACTTGGTTAATAGATTGCCTTGTAAAGCTTTGCAGGGTATGACACCATATGAAGCTTGGTGGGGTAAGAAACCTACCTTAGATCATTGCAGAATATTTGGATGCTTGGCATATGCATATGTGCCATCTCAATTGAGGCATAAGTTGGAGCCTAAGGCAGAAAAATATGTTTTCATTGGCTATGATGATAAGCAAATGGGATACAGGTTGTGGAGTCCATCCACAAAGCAATTTATTGTATCCAAGGATGTTACATTTGATGAGCAAGGTACTTGGTATGCAGGTAAATATAATATACATGCAGATGATGAAGAAGTAGTGGATCAAAGAAAATGTAAAGCAAAGATTCAATTACTTGATGAAAGTGAGAACAATGAAGTGCAGGTTGAAGTTGAAGAGAGGCCAAGGTTTGATCCAGAATGTGATGAACTAGAAACTTCAAGAAGTGCAGAAGTTAGAAGGTCATCTAGGCACAAATGGCAACCTACAAGGTATAGCTATGACACTTCATTCTTAACTACTAAAGATTATGCTTATTTGGTAAAAGCAGATGAAGACCCTTCTACATATGAAGAGGCCAAAGGGAAGAAGAATTGGGAAGATGCTATGCAAGAGGAGTATGATGCATTGATAGAGAATCAAACATGGGATTTGGTTCCTAAACCTAATAGTCAGAAAATCATTGGTTGTAAGTGGGTTTACAAGACTAAAAGATTTGCAGATGGAAGTGTGTCTAGGTACAAAGCTAGACTTGTTGTGAAAGGATATGCACAGACATATGGAGTGGATTATGATGAGACTTATAGTCCTGTGGCAAAGATGACAACCATCAGGACACTCATAGCAATTGCTGCTTGCAAAGGTTGGAAGTTATCTCAATTAGATGTCAAAAATGCTTTCTTGAATGGTTACATTTCAGATGAAGTCTACATGGAGCAACCAGATGGGTTCAAAGATCAAGTGAGTCCAAATTATGTGTGTAAGCTCAAGAGAGCTTTGTATGGGTTGAAGCAGGCCCCAAGGGCTTCGAATTATAGGCTTGTAAAATTCTTGAATGATCTTGGATTTCAAGCATCAAAGGCAGATAGTAGCTTGCTAGTCAAAGCAAGTGAAGATGGGTTCATTTATGTGTGTATTTATGTTGATGACATAATACTTACAGGAACAGATGATAAGGGAATACAAATGATCAAGAAGCAGATGGAGAAAGAGTTTAAAATCAGTGATTTGGGGAACCTATCATTCTTCTTGGGAATGGAGATCTCTTATACTCAACATGGAGTATATGTGACCCAAGAAAGGTATCTTAAAAATTTGCTAACCAAATTTAAAATGGAAGATTGCAGGGTTGCACCTACACCTTTGGAAGTGAACCATAAATTGTCTAGGTTTGGAGGAGAAGAGTTCAAAGATATGAAACTCTATCAAAGTTTGGTTGGTAGCTTGATCTATGCTACATTGACAAGGCCTGATTTATCATATGCAGTTGGTGTGCTTTCACAATTTATGCATTGTCCTAGAAAGGAACATTGGATTGCAGCACAAAGAGTACTTAGGTACATCAAGGGTACACTCAGAGAAGGGTTGTACTATGGGTTTACTTCAGATACAAGAATCAAGATATATAGTGATGCAGATTGGGCAGGTAATGTGGATGATAGAAGATCAACACATGGATACTTGTGCTATGTAGGAGACAAATTGATTTCATGGTGTTCTAAGAAGCAACATACAGTTGCTTTGTCATCTACAGAAGTAGAATATAAAGGTATGGTGGAAGCTGCAAAAGAGGTAATATGGCTAAAGACACTTTTGAAAGTTTTTGATGTGATTCAGAGTACTCCTATTATTTGTGGAGACAATATGAGTTCATTATACTTGGCAGCTAATCCTGTATTTCATGCTAGAACTAAGCATATTGAAATACAGTATCATTTTCTGAGAGAGAAGGTCATTGAGAAGGAGATTGAAGTCATACACACTCCCACAAAAGATCAAGTTGCAGATATGATGACAAAAAGTCTAGATGGACCAAAACTACAAAGATTTAAAGATACGGCAGGAATAAAGAAGATGCAGGTAATCACAATTGAAGATTGAGGGGGAGCTGTTGGAGCAGAGCAATCATCAATAGGTGATTACATGAAGTTCAAAAGTGAAAAGATATGTGGAAGGATGAAGATTACTTTCAAAGGAAGAAAATAGAATCAGAAATGTTTCTTTTGTATATTACTCTTGTAAATAGTTCAATGTATTTTGGAAAAGATGACGAGTTAGACTCATATATATATCTACAGATATGTATTCGTAGATAGAGAGAGTGATATAGATCAGATAGAGAAGACAATAGGTGAAGAGGTGATGAACATTGTATGTATCATCAACCATATGTATGAAAAGTGATGAAGAAGAAAATGTTGTAGAATTCTGCGCGTTGATCTTCTCTCCCATTCTCCTTCTGTGCTTAATCTTTTGAGGAATTCTTTTGCACTTATCTAAGTCCATAGCTAATCTATCTATGGCTAGAATTTGAGAGGTTAATTGCATTCAGGCTGAGAGAATTTTGATTAGGAACATTCATATGTAAGAATGTTCTAAGAGTCGTAAAATCTGGCGCACATTTTATCTTCAAAGAAATGGTCAGTTTTCAGTCCACAGTGTAAAGTTTTACACAAGTGAGGGCTTAAAATCTAAGTTGGAAGGTAAGCCATCTATGGCTAAAAGATCTTGTTCAAACGGGTTCGACATTGTGAGAACCAGTGCTAAGAAGTTGCAGGTGTCAAAGTCGCCATTGTACAAAAGCTCTTTCAGACATAGGTAAAGTGTTTCACACATTTCTCAGTGTGTACTCAATCATTTTGAGAAATTTAACTTGGTAAAGTTGTGCAATCTCAAGGCGAAGTGGTGTGCAAAGTTTTATCAAAAACTTTACAGGATTGATTAGTCAATGAGTGATTAATCTGCAGCAGACTTTTCTGAAGAAGCTGAATTTTTCAGAATAATCAATTTTCTGATAATTTGGTGAAAGTTCTCTAAGTTTGGTGGAGTCTAAGGTTAATCTTGATATAGAGGTGATCTAAATTCAAGGTTAACTTGTTCTTTTGGAGATTAACACTCTCCATTAACACATACACATGCACATGCATATACACATATATACACATGTTTACTTACACATATACATGCATGTACTTACACACATATGAATGAATTATAGAATTAAAGTACTAAAACACATGCTTAATATAAACAATAATAACAATCAATAGAACAAAACTTTGCATTACTTAATACCATACACATGCACATGCACATACATGCATATACACATATACATATGTACATATATTCATATACACACACATATTACACACATATACATGCACATACGTACACACACATATTCAACATGCACATGCACATACATGCATATACACATATACATATTATATACATTTATATACATACTCATATTACACATATATACATGCACATACGTACACACACATATAACACAGATATACATGCACATATGTACACACACACTTACACATGCACTTGCACATACACAAATATACACATAGACGTATGTACATACATTCATATACACGCACATATTACACACATATACATGCACATAGGTACACACACATATTACACACATATTACACACATATTACACACATATACATGCACATACATACACACATATGAATGAATTATAGAATTAAAGTACTAAACACATGCTTAATATAAACAATAATAAAAATAAATAGAACAAAACTTTACATTACTGAATACCATACACGCAATTCAAAACATAACTGAAATGAACAATATATAGATAAAAAATATATACTCTTGTATTACATATAACAAACATATATAAGTAAAACAAGTAAAACATCCATTAAAATAAAATAATTTTATAAAATCTAATAATACTCAGAAAGACATTCGGATGATCTCACATATACTTGCTCAAACGCCGATATCCGAAATGTGTAGCATACTCGATCTCATGTTCTGTAGGATATCGGCCATAATCCTTTCACTGCATTGAAACAAATAAAATAGATTAGTTTCGTGCATTTTAACTAAAATAAGAAATATACTCACAATAACACATATACTTACAAATGTAGCTACAAAACCATGATGGCCCATTTGGCCTAGGTGCGATGTGTGGCCCGACTCAACTCTCTTCTTTGCAGCGGCTTGTTTATTTAAAGAAAAAAGAAATACATAAATTAAATGTAAAGAATTACTAAAATATATGAGAAATATAAATATAAACTATTAATTTGTATACCTTCTACTGAGAAAATAACTCATGAAGAGTAGCTATCTACAAAAGAACAACCACGTCTCAGGTGGTATGTTAGGTTGCCTATTATTTTTTTCCACCATATAATATCTCCTGTTAATTTAATCTCAATCAGAAAAAAAGAATTAGAAGACATACACATATATACACACACATGCACATAAACATACCCACATACACATATACATGCAAACATATACACATACATATATGCATACGTATACACATATACATACATATAACATAAACACACATATACATATCCACATATATACATACACACATACACATGCATGCATATACACTCATTCATACAAAATACATGCATTTATCCCACATGTGTATTTGTGTATATGTGCATAAGTGTGTATGTGTAAATGTGTATATGTGAATATGTGTGTATGTGTAAATATGTATATGTGAATATTTATGTATGTAAATAATCCGATTATTATTATCAAATACCATTATTTGTGGATTCTGATCAATATGATGGAACTCTACCACCATCTCCTAATCGTGGAAGGACTATATACTCTAAGTATTTCAAAATTTTAATTTTAAATATATTTGATAGATACATAACTGATAAAATTTTTTTGTTCCCTATTATAATCAGATTGTGATCAATCAGAGGGCACTCCTCCACCTCCTACCCATGCAACGACTTCACGTGTGTCCTCCAATGGGAATTATGATGAATTTTACTATCAAGAGCATATTATGTGTTGTTGTAACGCTTGCTATGGCATGTATCAAAGACCACAATTGGAATGTATTGAACATGAGGCAGATTATGGTACTTTTGAGCATGCACCATCACCTGGTCAACGTGATAATGCTTGTGTATCTATTTTTTCTATAAATAAATGTCATTATTTTATTTAAAAAACATATACAAACTCATATTACTATTGATATACAGGAATAATTACTCAATGATGATGATGATGATGATAATTTTTCTCATAATGTTATTATACCTCATACACGTCATGGACTTGCTATTCATCAATTAGGAGTAGAGGTTTCTAGAAGTCCTCTACCTCCTAGTTTAGAGACTAAAATGGCTAGAGATTATCCATTGCCGGCTCGTGATCATTCTCTAGTACAAACATATGATAGAAGAAGATATGGAGGATGGAACAGAGGACCACTTCCTTTAGATGGAGAAGTTTTCAACTTTTGGTGTAATCGCATATGATTGCTCCACCCACTATTACTAATATTGGTTGTGGTCTCTTTATTGTAGAGGATTTGTATGTGCATTCGAACTCTGAAGTCACTCTTATGCCATTTTGTGGTCCTATATATAGATGGGGAGATTGGCATCGACTTGCACGTTATGTTCAAAGCATGAGTACTTATGGAATATGCTTTAATGAACCATCCCTACCTAGTAGAAGGATTTCACGTGTAGAAAATGAAAGATTAGACATTGATGGAAGACCTTACATGCATGGAAATAAATCAGGTTTAATAAATAGTATTCGAGGGTTCCATAATAGCTCAAGGACTAATTGCACATTTGAAGAATTGAAAATAGTCATGAATCACCATACATGAGTAGAGATGTATCAAGACACATAGTTGTCAATGCTATTACTACATTACATGCTGGTGATGAATTATTAGTGAATTATGGATGGCGTAGACCTCCAAGAGCACCCTTGAGCTAGAGAGAGAATGTAAATTTTCTATCCATATTTAATAACTTATATATTGAACTTTATGTTTAAAGTTTAATTTTTATTCATTTATAGAATACTAATGTTTTTTATTCATGTGTTTAGATTCCAACGTATGATGCTGATGATATTCCTCCACACCATTCACAATTGCCAGTAAGACCTCATTTATAAGAAGCTTCTATTAAGAGGCTATGCAAAAGTGATCCTGTGAAAAATGCAAGGTTGAAAGATCTATATTCAAAAGAAGATAAAGTACAAGATTTGTGCGACAATGATGAAGATGATGGCATGGAAGATTTTATTGAGGATTGATATCAAAATGATAGTGAGGGCATTGATATTTCTAAAAATGAGAAATATCTTCGAGAGGAATGTCTAAAGCATGTATATAAAGGAAGTCGTTTGACACGACTAAGTGCGAGCTTACTTATTCCCAATATTCAAAATCATTATGGATGGAGTAATGTATCTGTTTCAACGCTATTAAGGTATAATTTTTAATTTTCTATCTATTTATGCATACATATATACATATAAATACATACATACATAGACACACACACACACACACATATATATATATATATATATATATATATATATATATATATATATATATATATATATATATATATATATATATATATATATATATATATATATATATATGTATGTGTGTGTGTGTGTATGTATGTATGTATATATATATATATATATATATATATATATATATACGTGAATGCATACATACATATAAACATACACACACATATGTACACATACACATGTTATGAGAGTAAGATCAAATTATAGATACCTATATCGAGTGAAGATATTTCGTCCATCTCGCCTTTGGAATTGTCCACCCAGTCTTTAGAATCTTCTTGACACATGTGATTCTCCTATTCTAGTCAACCTAATACCTGCGCGACTATGGAGGTATTAGGTCGTTTGAGAAATGGGAGAATCAAATCTATTTGGAATATTTTGAATGATGGAAGAATATTTTTAAATCATGGATAGAAAGAAAGCATCCATTCAATGCAGGTTCTTGTTTTCACCTTAGCTAAGGTAAGAACAAGAACTTGCATTGAATGGACACTTTTTGTCTGCCCATCCTTTAAAATTATTCATCCATCTTTCAAAATATTCCAAATAGATTTGATTCTCCTATTTTTCAAACTACATAATACCTCCATAGCTAACTGATACTTTATATTTTTAAACAAATATGTAAGTTTTAGTTAGCAAGGTAGGTAATTGATTGACTATAAAATGGGAGACAACCAAATTATTGAGTTGTCTAGATATCTATACAAAAGTATTCACATATAGACATATACATAATTATACATGGATGCATACACACATATAAACATACACACACATATACACACACACACATGTTATGAGAGTAACTTGGTCAAATTATACATACCTGCATCGAATGAAGATATTTTGTCCCTCTAGCCTTTAGAATCATCCACCCAACCTTTAGAATCTTCCTGACACATCTGCTTCTCCTATTCTAGTCGACCTAATACCTGCATTGCTAACTCTTTTATGAACTTTGCATACAAATATTAAGTATGATCTAGCTATGGATGTATTAAGTCGTTTAAAAAATAGGATAAGTAAATTTACTTCAAAGAATTTAAAGTATGGAAGAATAATTTTAAAGGATGGGCAGACACAAAGTGTTCATTCAGTGTAGCTTTTTGTTATTACATTAGCTACGGTAAGAACAAGAACTTGCATTGAATGAACATTTCATGTCTGCCCATACTTTAGAATTATTCATCCATTTTCCAAAATCGTCGAGAGATATTTGCTTGTCTTATTTTCAAAAAACCTAATACCTCCATAGTTAGTTGATACTTAATCCTTGTAAATAAATATGTAAGTCTTACTTAGCAAGCAGCTAATAGATTGACTATAAAATGGGAGACAGCCAAAGGATTTAGTGGTCTAAATATGAAGTTCTACAAACCACAATATACCAAAAAAAAAATGAAATCAAATATTCACAGCTACACATGCATAGATACATATACATACATACATACATACACATACATACATACATACATACACATATAAAACACATACACATATATATATATATATATATATATATGCATACACATATGCATACGTATATATACATACATATACACCTATAAAACACATATACACACATACATAAATATACACATACACATATGTATATGCATGCACATGCATATACACATCCACATACACATACACATAAGCATACACATCTATAAAAGTCATATATATATATATATATATATATATATATATATATATATATATATATATATATATATATATATATATATATATATATATATATATATATATATATATATATATTTGTTTATTTTTATTAATATGTCTTTTTCTGATGAAATTACAGGTTATTATCTGAAAAGTTTTTCTCAAGTCAGAATATTCTTCCTATGTCACATGATAAAATGAAGAAGATAATCAACAATGTTGGTATAGATTATCAATGCATAAATGCACGTCCTAATGATTGAATTTTATATAGAGGTGAACATGCAGACTCTTTGACATGTGCCAAATGTCACTCTCCTTGGTATAAGGACGAAGAAGGTAAAATCCCAAAAAAGGTATTGAGACATTTTCCATTGGCTCCATGGATTAGAAATACGTTTCAAAGCTCGGAATCATCAAAGCTTTTGACATGGGGACATGATCATAAAAGTACTGATTGAATAATCAGAATTCCTCATGATAGTGTTGCTTTTCAGCATATTGATTCTACGTGGCCTGAATTTGCACAAAATCCACAGAATCTAAGGTTAGGAGTTGCATTAGATGGGGTTAATCCATTCTTCATGAAATCTAGTAAATGATCAACATGGCCACTTGTAGTCATAAAGTACAATCTTCCACCATATCTTAGCATTAAAAAGGAACATTTAATGCTTTCACTTTTAATCCGAGGAAAAAGTCAAGTTAAAGATATGAATATATATCTTGCTCCTCTCATTGAAAATCTCCAAGAGTTGTGGAGAGGTATTAATTTCATTGATGTATCGAAAAGCATCAATGAAAGACATATTTCGATTCGTGGTATTGTAGCTTGGACTATTCATGATTTTCCAGGATATGGTGTTTGTTTCGGTATTGATGTAATTTTTTATTCAATATGCATACAAATAAATGTGATTGAATATATATATATATATATTTATCGTTTTAATGATGTAGGAATATCTTCTAAGGGTTATAAACCTTGTCCATATTTTGGTGATTGGTTGAGATCAATCTATAGTAAGAATCTCCACAAAAATATTTATCTTCGACATCGACGATTCTTTCCTGAGGATCATCCATTAACATCTAAAAGAGAAGGGATACATTTTTAATGGAAAGCTTGAAATAGGTTAGTGTCCAAAACCTATGACACCTATGGATTGGTATAAAAAATGGAGAGATGGACCTCTGATAGATCCAGAATCAGAAATCCTCAGTGATAATGAGTATGTGAAGAGAGGTAAAGGAAAACTGGTACTTGTAGAGAAGATATCAATATGGTATTCTTTGGAGTATTGGAAAGAGTTAAAAGTATGTCATCTTCTTGATCCTATGCATATATTCAAGAATATTGGTTATTCACTATGGCAGCATCTTCTTGGACTAAAAGATACCATAGCATCAAGGAATGATTTGAAAGATCGAAACTCAAAACCAAAGTTATGGCTAGTTTTTGATAGACATTGATAGGAAATGACTTATGCACCTGCTCCTTGGGTACTTACAACAAAAGAGATACAGACTATCAACAATAGGATTCAATTGATTTGGACATGGAGCATCTTTCCAAAACATGTTTACTATGGATGATAACAACTTATTTGGGTCAAAGACCCATGACTGGTAGAACGTTTTGAAACATATTTTAGCTTTGGTTATCGATGGTTATCGATCCTACAAAAAAAACGTGAATGCAAAGAGCTACTATGTTTGATGGAGAAAGAGCTTCCTACTTCATTTTTTGATATTCAGGTTCATTTATTAGTCCTTCTTATGAAATAGAGATTGCAGGTGTTGTCAACACTCGATGATTGTTTTGGGTCGAGCGATTTATGGGAATATTAAAAGGTTATGTGCGACAAAGAGAAAAACCAAAAGGATCCATGTGCAAAGGGTTGGATGCTTGAAGAGTGCATGTATTATGTTAGTGAGTACCTTGAAAGAGTTCATGAAGAAGCTCCACATGCATGGACCAAGGAGTCTTCTTCAAAAATAAAAGATGAGGTATTATTAGGGAAGATAGTTCCATTTTTTTAATATTTCAAGAAATAAATGATGTTGCTACTTTTCTAGCATATAATAGCAAATGCATGCAAGCATTCCTTAGCAAGTACAAATAAGAACTTCAAAATCTCTGAAGTAAAAGGTGAAGAAACAAAAGATATAGATGTAATCTCGATAATAATGAGATTACAAATATTTCTTCTTTCATGGATTGGCTATATAGTCGTTTGCAACGCGGTAAGCCAGATAATGAAGAAATCTGAGATGAGCAGAGAGAGTTAGTGATAGGTTATGGACGAAAGGTAATTTTATTTTAATAATATTTTTTTCATATATGTATACTATTTCCTATTTACTAATTTAATTTCTTTTGCAAGCTCAAATGTTCACTAATATGTGGGCTTTTGGACAACATATTAGAATCAAAGCCATTGATTCTTTACGTAAAACAGAGGATTCTACTATTTTTGCTTCTTTCAAGCAGCTATCACGTGCTAACTCAAAGACACGAACCTTATAGATGGCGAACTTCGTTACGTGGGAGCTGTTGTTGTTATCTATGAAATATCATTCTGTACATTCAAATAGGTAGAAAAATGTTTATATTTTTTATGATAGACTTAGTTATTTGTTTAAGAAACAAATAATGGTTTTTGTTTTTGAATATTTTGATAGGTCATTTTGAAGGTTGACTGGTTTCGAGTCGTATAAAGGTAGTAAATCCACATTAAGGAAGGAATTATCTCGGTTTTGCACAATTGATTCTTCCAAGGTAATGTGATCTACTAAAGAACCATATATTCTTCCTATGCATATTGAACAAGCAGTTTTAGAATAACAACCCAGATGCTTATCCTTGGTGGCAAGTCATTCATGTTCAACCTAGAGGTAGGTGATTGTTTGAATAGTTTATTGTTAGAGAGATCAAAGAAAGTCCTCTTGATGATTCACCATCAGATTCTGATACATCAACATCTGAAAGAGAAATTAGAATCATTATACATGATAATGATACTAATCTTTTTTATGAAGAGGATAATACTCGACATGCTGATTCTATTGATGATGAAGAGGAATTACCAGAAATTGATATTAATGAGTCAATAGATGATAGGACTCATGAGAACACAAATTTAACAATAGAAGAAATAAATGAAATCAATAAGGATAATGAAGATGAGACTATATTGATGTCTTACCCAAATGATGGCAATAATGAAAACATATGAGCAGATTAGATAGTAAATTCTACTCTAGTTATCGATCAGTAACTTGAAGCTTCTCAATGGATATCAAATAATAGATTCTTCTTTATTCAACTAGAATATCGATTAATCCTACTAGAGAGATGAAATCATGTTCTTTTAAGTTATAACATGAAGCTCGGGGTATGCCTAATTATTTTATATATAACTTTATCTTCAAGGAGCAAATTTTTCTCATGTATGTATGCATATGTGTGTGTATTCGTGTGTATTATATGTATACATGTGTTAGTATGCATATATATATGTGTGTTTCATGTATATGTATGTGTGTGCATGTGTCTGATATATGAATACATGTGTTAGAATGCATACGTGTATATATGCATATGCATTTGTGTAAAATATTCATGTATTCATCTAATATATGCAAGTGTTTATAATTTTGTATGCATGTATAGGTATACATGTGTGCATGTAGGCATGTATATGTGACGTGTACATGTATATATGTATATATGTCTATGTGTAAATGTGTACATGTAAATATGTATGCATGTATATACATTTATGCATGCATTTACGCATGTATGTGTGATACATAATGTATCTACTCCATTTTATATTTATGTAGGTGTATCTACATGATGTGTATATATCTTTATATATATTATGATGCTCATTGATTCAACTAGCTATATATAGAGGCATAAGGTTGGGAGGATATATATATATATATATATATATATATATATATATATATATATATATATATATATATATATATATATATATATATATATATATATATATATATATATATATATATATATATATATATATGTGTGTGTGTGTGTGTGTGTGTGTATGTATGTGTATCTATATATGCATATGCATGTGTGTGTATGTATGTGTATCTATATGTGCGTATGCATGTGTTCTGTGTCTCTATGCATGTGTATGTGTATATATGCATTTAAATATGATCATGTGAGTCTTTGTGGCTATTGATTATATGTGTGGAATTGCATGCATGTGTATGTGTGTGTACAAATGTGCATGTATGGTTGTGTATGTATAAATGGGCATGTATGTGTATATGTGTATAAATGTGCATGTATGATGTATATGTATGTGTATGTGTGTATTTGTACCTATAGTCTCATTGTTTTTTTTTCTCTCTCTCTCTCATATACATAGCTACATACATAAACACACATACTCATATCCACACACACACACACATATACATATATATATATATATATATATATATATATATATATATATATATATATATATATATATATATATATATATATATATATATATATATATATATATATATATATATATATATACATAAAAGCAATGTGTACCATGCATTATCACGACGATGAGCCATAAGTGTCCGGATCTCTTCTATACACCACTTATGCAACCATCCTATCCCAAACTTTGTCTCAAGTGAACTAAGTATGTATTTTTTATCGC
The DNA here is from genome assembly GCA_020310875.1 of Ceratopteris richardii. Lineage (NCBI taxonomy): Eukaryota > Viridiplantae > Streptophyta > Polypodiopsida > Polypodiales > Pteridaceae > Ceratopteris > Ceratopteris richardii. The sequence continues at coordinate 174,882,908 of CM035412.1, forward strand.
TCTCATCATGCCCACTACAAAAATTTTAAAAATCATGTACATAAAACATAAGATATCTATTCCAATTTATATGTAAAATTTATACTTGCTTCCACCGTAAGTGGAAAAGGTACAGGTAAGAGTCATACAATGCTCACATTCTTCTCTTCAACTCGAATCCATTCCCTATGTACACAATGTTCTCCTCTGGTTCTACATCTCACTCTAGCCCTAAGGGGCCTATGCATGTCCTCATAGCAACCTGTGCTCTGCTATCATGATCTGGAGGTGGTGTAGGTGTCCGAAGAATAGATAGATGAAAATAAAGAAAAATATGGTTTATAATATCATTTAAAAAATTGTGAATAAAAAACATACCTATGAGTAGATAGCTATCTTCCTACATGTGGAGCTATACAAGAGCTCTCCTGTTACATGGAATATAAAAGTGCAAGAGGGAGTTCTCACCTGAAACACTTCTATATTCCATGTAACATGAAAAGGGGAGAGGGCCAGAAAGTAGTACAACCCTTGAAAAGGGCAAAAAGGAGGTCCTCCTAGTGCAGACCGTTCCTATTCATGGAAGCTCTAGCTACAAGGGAGTGGAGGTGATGCACAAGGATATAGAGCACACCTATTGTTTGACTCACTCATTATGGTCACTGCAGTATGGACCACATGACCTAGTTAAACTGGATGGTAGTGTGTACGAGACCAAGGTGCACGTCATGATAGATGACTTTTCCACTCATAATTTTATAAAATGTGCTCGTCAAGAAATTGAAAATTCCCAAGTAGCCTAGTGCACATAATTACATAGTATCTATGATGCAAGGGGAAGACAAGAGGATATGGGATACTATGGTATCCAATTTGGAAGTCAAGATGCTAGACTATACACATCATATGGACTTCCAAATTATGAATATGGAGAGGATAGACCTTGTGTTAGGAAGAGAGTGGCTTTGGGGGTTGGGAGACACACTTAAACGCAGCTATCAAAACAACACACTTGAATTTGAAAAGAATGAAAGTAAAGTTTGTATTCAAAGAGAGAGAGATGTGCCTGGTGCACCTCTCATTTCATCCTTAGAGATGTATAGTCTTTGTTATTCTTAGCATGTACAGGAGATGTTTTTATTGTATAGTCATGATATTGAGCATTGTATAGACAATTCATCTGATGTATATTTTCATGCTAAGAATGTAAATATGCATAGGACTTTCTATTATTCTTTTTGGGAAGAGTGTGTGGTTAAAAGTTTTAAGGATCTTATGTTTGAGTATAGAGATGTTTTTCACACTGCCTAACGTCGAGGGGTACCACCTGAGAGAGGGGACATTGAGCATGCCATTGAGGTAGTTACTAACACTAACCCTATTTGTAGACCACCGTATAGGCTTAGTGTTTCTCATCATGAGGAGATTGAGAGGGAATTGCAGGATTATTTAGATAAGGGCTTCATTAAACCTAGTAACTCACCTTGGGCATCCCCAATGCTCCTAGTTAAAAAGAAAGATGGCTCTATGAGGCTATGTATAGACTATAGAGCACTTAATAAGGTAACTATCAAAAATATGTTTCCAATGCCTAGATTGGAAGATCTATTTGATCAATTACATCAAGCTAGGTATTTCACCAAGCTTGATCTTAGATCAGGATATCATCAGATTAGAATTAGAAAAGAGGATGTCCCTAAGGCTGCATTTAGGACTAGATATGCGCACTATGAGTTTTTGGTGATGCCTTTTGGTCTCACCAATGCTCTTGCCACTTTCATGAAGCTTATGAATAGTGTTTTACAGCCTTATCTAGGACACTTTGTAGTAGAAATTTTGGATGATATGCTCATCTATAGTGCATCAGAAGAAGAGCACTTGAAACATTTAAGAAATGTATTTCAAGTGCCACGAGAAAATTCACTCTTTGCTAAACAGTCAAAGTGTGAATTTTTCAAGACAGAGGTTAGATACCTTGGGCATATGTCTCCTAGGATGGAATCTAGATGGATCCTCAAAAAGTAAGGGCGATTATGGAATGACCACATCCAAGGAACCTAGAAGAGCTACAGATCTTCCTAGGATTATCAGGTTTCTATCCAAGATTCATAAAAAATTATGCAAGAATTGATGTCCCGATGACAGAACAACTTGAAGGGAAAGGGAAAGCCTTAGCAAGAATTGTTGTCCTAGTGACACAACAATTTAGAGGGAAAGGGAAAGCCTTTCATTGGCGGGACAAACAGAAGCAAAGTAAGGAGAAATTGAAAGTGGCAATTCCTACAGCTCCACTTTCACATATAGAAGATCCCAACAAACCCTTTGTGGTTGAGACTGACACAAGTGATTTTGCCATAGGAGCGGTTCTAGTTCTAGATGGTGGACTAGTAGCTTTTCAGAGAAAGAAACTAGAAACAGCTCAAAAGAATTACTCCATCTATGAGAAGGAGTTGTATGCAATTGTACATGCTTTGAAGAAGTGACATCATTATTTATATGGTGCCAAAGTTAAGATAGTGTTTGATCAAGAGAGCATTAAATGGCTCTCTAATCAAACATACCTTAAAGGTTCTAAGGCCCGATGGGCAGAGACCCTTCAAGAGTTTGATTATGAGCTTAGGTATAGGAAGGGAAAGTTTAATGTAGTGGCTGATTCACTTAGCCACATGCCTATGCTCAATGGACTGAGTTTTACTTAGATCACTAGTGAGCTACTTGATTCCATTAGAGGGAAACGTAGGCTTGATTGTGCATATTTCGAGATTTGGGAAGCCATAGAGAATGGGGATCGTGATATACGGGTTTCTAGTGAGGATGGATTATCGATGGGTACTCAAGAAGGATTCAAGTGGAAGAATTACAGTGTCCATGATGGATATCTATTATATAAAGGTAAGGTATATGTTCCTAGAGATTATGAGATGAGACAGCATATTTTGTATGAATTTCATGACACACCTAGGGTGGGACACCAAGGAGTTAACAAGACTTATGATCTTGTTAATAGGCAGTTTTATTGGCCTGGACTTCATAAGGATGTCCTAGAGTATGTGCTTAAGTGCACCAAATGCCAGGTCAACAAAGCTGAGAGATTGAGTATTGGAGGACTACTTCACCCATTGGATATTCCTAATGGGAAGTGGGAGAGTATCTCCATGGACTTTATAGTTGGATTACCTAAGACATAGAGAGGGCACAACTCGGTCTTGGTAATTGTGGATAGGTTACCCAAAATGGCTAGGTTTATTCTGACACATACTATGGTAAAGACACCTGAGTTGGCTAGGCTCTTTGCAGAGAACCTAACCGGTTATACAGTCTTCCTTTAGACATAGTTTCTGATCGGGATAGGAAGTTTACTAGCCACTTTTGGAGAGGGGTCTTCAAAAGGTTGGACACAAAACTTAGAACGAGTATGGCCGAGCATCCTCAGTCGGATGTGCAAACATAGAGGGTTAACCAAATCCTAGAGGATATTCTTTGAGCATATGTGAATGAAAGGCAAACTAATTGGGAAGAGTACTTACCTATAGTAGAGTTTGCATATAATAGTGCCAAGCACTCTTCCACTAGACATAGTCCATTTATGCTTATGTATGGGTTTCAGCCAAGAGCTCCTTATGCAGTAGGATTGCAAAATGAAAAAGTTCAAGCTACAAAGGATTTCTTGGAAGAGATGAAAGATATGCTTAGGCTTGCTAAGGACAACATTAGTAGAGCTCAGGATAGGGCTAGAGCCTATGCTGAACATCAAAGGAGAGACATCAACTTTGAGGTAGGAGAGTAGGTTTATCTTAGAGTTCCATCTAGGTCTGAAACCATGAAGACGAGACCCTATCCAAAACTATCTCCTAGGTATTGTGGAACTTTCCAAATACTTAAGAGAATGGGAAAGATGGCATACCAGCTCCAATTTCTTGAGAATAGTCAAATCCATCCATTTTTTCATGTTAGCCAGCTTAAGAAAAGGCTCAATGAATCTGACAACCTCATTTCAGACAGTGAGGTAGTTGAGCCTATTTTTGTTCAATCTATTCCACATCAGCATGAGAGCATACTACCCACTTGAGAGAAACAGACGAGAAGTCACTTATATAAAGAGTGTCTAGTAAAATGGAAAGATACTTCAAAAGATAGTGCCACATGGGACAAAAATGTATGCCGAGTTTTTTCTAACATTTGACATAAGCCTTCAGATCTTTGAGTTCATCCAAGGGCAATGGTTCAAACTTTAGCACTATCAAACCACTTTTGGAGAAGAACTTGTGGTTTTTAGTCATTCATACCACCTTTGACCACCAAAAAACAAGGGAAGCCTAGGCCTAGCCTACGTGATAAAGGGACTAGACTGTGTCCACAACCCTCTTCTCATTGGACCATCACTAATCACTCCTTAATCTAAAAGGCCCATGTAGAGCTCATTTTTTCCCCTAATGCTTCACAAACGGTTTCCCAACTTTAGATTACCTTCCCAAGAGTCTTTTTAAGGGGAAGGATACTCGAAACACCACGAATTTGTGACCATGTACATGAGGTGCATGGGGATATAGTGGGAGTCATCTTTCTATTATTTATCTCTTTCTATTAGACCTTCCAATACCATTTTTGAGGACAAAAATGGAACTAGGGGGAAAGAAATGTTACATGGAATATAGAAGTGTTTGAGGTTAGAACTCCCTCTTACACTTGATAAGTATGACTCTCACATGAGTGCCAAGTGGCACCCTAGTGAGAGATTTAGAGCATTACCTTTTATGGGTAATGAGAGAGAGAGATTTAATAATTCAGCATGTGGTTGTGCAGAACAGATGGCATCGATCTCCATGTAGAATGGGGTAGAACCAACTATGGAATCGCGTGTAGTTATGGAGAACTCCCAAAAATGGAGATTTTCATCAGGATTGCAACATCTCCTCTGATCGCTGGGTAAGCATCTAGATCGTATAATCCACCTCATCATAAGCCATCTTTGACTACTCATGCATGATGATCCCTAGAGTATCAGGCAGAACTCTTGCTCTCATAAGACTTTTTATGAGAGTGAGTTTTGCCTTTCTCTCTCTACTAGGATCCATAATACCTGTACATATAAAACAAAATGGGTTAGAAATCAATATATTTATGTGTACATATGTATGTGTATGTGTATGTAGATGTGAGTGTGTGTATGCATATAAGCATGTATGTATGCATATGCATGTCCATTATGTATGCAAATGTATGCATGTGTGTATGTGTGTGTGTATGTATGCATATAAGTATGTATGTATGCATACGCATATGCATTATGTATGCATATGTATTCATGTATGTGTATGTGTGTGTATGTGTCTCGATAGGTGTCTATGCATATATATGTTTGTATGTCTCTATGTATCTGTCTATGCATATATGTGTGTGTATGTTTCCATGTGTGTGTGTATGTGTGCGTGTGTCTATGTGTGTGTGTCTATGTGTGTATATATGTGTGTATATATGTATGTATCTACATATATGTGTCTATATGCATGTGTATGTATGTGTGTAATAGTGTTTGCATGTGTGTATGTGTGTGTGTAAGTGTGTATGTGTCTATGTGTGTATGTGTGTCTATGTGTGCATGTATGTGTGTGTATATGTATGTGTCTATGTATGCATGTATGTGTATGTGTGTGTATGTCTCTTGTGTGTGTATGCATATATATGTGTGGATGTGTGTGTCTCTCTCTCTACATGTGTGTGCGTGTCTATGTGTCTATATGTATGTGTGTGTATGTGTGTGTATGCATCTAAGGATGTATCTATGCATATGCATGTGCATTATGTATGCATATGGATGCTTGTATGTGTATATGTGTGTGTATGTGTGTGTATGTCTCTCTACATGTGTATGCAGATGTATGCATGTATGTGTATGTGTGTGTATGTCTCTCTACGTGTGTGTGTGTGTATGCATATATATGTGTGCATGTGTCTATGTGTGTGTGTATGTGTGTGTGTCTATGTGTCTATGTGTGCATGTCTATGTGTGAATGTGTATGTCTATGTGTGAATGTGTGTGTCTAAGTGTGTATATAACTGTGTATCTATATATATGCGTCTGTATGCATGTGTATGTGTGTGTAAATGTATCTGGATGTGTGTGTTTGTATATAAGTGTGTATGTGTCTATGAGTGTGTATGTGTTTATGTGTATAGTGTGTGTATGTGTCTATGTGTGCATATGTGTCTATGTGTGTATGTGTATGCATGTATGTATGCATATGCATGTGCATTATGTATGCATATCTATGCATATGTGTGTGTATGCATGTAAGTATGTATGTATGCATATGCGAATGCATTATGTGTGTATGTGTGTGTGTGTATGTTTGTGTGTGTATGTGTGTGTGTGTCTATGTGTGTCTCTGTGTGTATACATGTGTATTTGTGAGTAAATCTGTGTGTATATGTGTGTGTATGTGTCTATGTGTGTGTATCTGTCTATGTGTGTGTATGTGCATGCATGTATCTATGCATATTCATGTGCATATATATGTATATGTATGCATATGTGTGTGTATGTGTGTCTATGCATGTAAGTATGTATGTATGCATATGCATATGCATTGTGTGTCTATGTGTGTGTGTATGTGTGTGTATTTGTGTGTGTGTGTCTATGTGTGAATGTGTGTGTATGCATGTGTATGTGTGTGTAAATCTATGTGTATATGTGTGTGTATGTGTGTGTATGTGTCTATGTGTGTGTATGTTTCTATGTGTGTGTATGCATGTATCTATGCAAATGCATGTGCATTATGTATGCATATGTGTGTATGTGTGTGTATGCATGTAAGTATGTATGTATGCATATGCATATGCATTATGTATGCAAGCATGTGTATGTATGTGTATGTCTCTCCATGTGTGTGTGTATGCATATATGTGTGTGTATGTGTGTATATGTGTGTGTGTGTGTGTCTATGTGTGTATGTGTATGTGTGTATGTGTGTGTATGCATGTAAGCAAGTATGTATGCATATGCATATGCATTATGTATGCATTTGCATGTATGTGTGTTTATGTGTGTGTATGCATGTTAGTATGTATGTATTCATATGCATATGCATTATGTATGCATATGTATGCATGTATGTGTATGTGTGTGTATGTCTTTTCGCATGTGTGTGTATGCATTTATATGTGTGTATGTGTATGTGTGTATGCATGTGTATGTGTGTGTATGCATGTAGGCATGTATGTATGCATATGCATGTGCAATATGTATGCATATGCATGTGCATTATCTATGCATATGTATGTGCATTATGCATGCATATGTATGCATGTGTGTGTATGTGTGTGTATGCATGTAAGTATGTATGTATGCATATGCATATGCATTATGTATGCATATGTATGCATGTATGTGTATGTGTGTGTGTATGTCTCTCTATGTGTGTCTATGCATATATGTGTGTATATGTGTGTGTATGTGTGTGTGTGTATGTGTGTCTATGTGTCTATGTGTTTGTATGTGTATGCATGTATCTATGCATATGCATATGCATTATGTATGCATATGTATGCATATGTGTGTGTGTGTTTATGCATGTAACTATGTATGTATGCATATGCATTATGTATGCATATGTATGCATGTATGTGTACCTGTGTGCTCTACACCTCCCAAGTTGAATCTCCTTTGGCTTCACAATAATTCATTTAAACCTACATGGTACTTTGGAACATCATTCTTAGAAACTTTTACCGAAACAGATAATTTGCATGTACTAAAAATGTGAAGAAACCTTTTATTTTGGTAATGTAGGTGCTCAGTATTTTATTGAGAGCTCACATCTCGTTATGAATTCATAAGAGAGCTTCTTCACACATATAATTCAAGTATATATCTTGCTAAAATAAGTTTTTTCATGAATCTAAACGCACTATACACTAAGCAATGATTTTAGCAACTCAAGGTTGTCATCCTCAGATTTCAAGAACACGATGATCTACAAACATAGTCACCTTCATTAGTTCATATCTCGAGATCGGTTGAACCAAAATTAATGCAAACTTTTAGCTATATAGTAGACACTTCACTTGAACTATAGCAAGTTAAAGTGTAGCAAAAAATCAAGTACATAAAGAGAAAAAACTTGTCCAATACCACTAAAATAATGAAAATGCTACTCACTTCTTGAGTTTGAGTTTTGAATTTCCTTCACATAAAAGTGTTCCTAAACTTTAGGGGTGATTGAAATGATTCTTCCTACCACATGAGTCATGGGTTTAGTTCCTTATCCTCACGAGATTCCATTCTCTCTTCACGTTTACATTTTATCCATGTTGAATACAACTAAATGTATAATTAGGTGTTTATATGTGATCCTCTATGTGAGGTATATAAATCAAGGTGTAGTCGTGAGATAATAGCCAAGTACTTAGGCTTCCTACTTGCACCGGAAACATTCATATGTATTTGACATGGGTTTACTAGAGATCAGATTCATCTTAGGGTAGTTACACCTAACATGACCTAGGCCAATTTTCAAACTCAATTTCTTGCTAAGTTCTCACATGAGGACTATAGAAAAACAATAGGGGCACATTCTTGAGATGTGTGGATACTACTAAAGATGATAAAAACATAACCCAATGTCTAAGTGAATTTGAAGTAAAGATCAATAAAATGCCTGAATCAAATGGTACAACCCTAGAGGTAGAAAAATTACATAATTTCCTATGTTAGATATATCTCTAAGACATGATCTAGAACCCATTCTTGAGATGAAACAATTGTTAGTGGATTAACTAAAGGTTGGGGAATGTGCAATCAACTGTTCATAGAATAGCTCAAAGGCAAGAACATAATCAGATTCAAACTCCTAGGCTTAATGAAAGAGATGAAGTAGCCAAAGTAGAAATTGACTATACTTTGCAAGGACTTGGTAGAGATGAATAAAAAATGGCCATATTGGAAACTAAAGTGGACTCAATGGCTAAACATATTGAGACATTAGTAACTCAAATGGCATCCTTGAGAAGTATGCATGAAACTAGACCAATAGAACAAGAGAGGCCAAGAGAGTGAGAGCAAGGCACTAGGACTCAAATGTCAGACAAGAGATGGTTTAATCAGCCCCATAGATGCCTTTTGTGTGATGAGATTGATCAGTGGACGTGTTATCTGTTGAAGGAAGCTATAGAAAGAAAATAGGTCACTAAGATTGATAGACAAATTCGTGATTATGTGACCAAAAGACCTTTGGGAAGGAGCCTTGGTAAAGGGAGTATGATGAAATTCTTTGAGGCCTCTGCAATTCAAAACACATATGGATGTATTTTTGATAGTGACAGTTCAAATTGTGAGTTTTGGAGCCATGTATATGATGTTGCTAGTAGAGGAAAACTATCAATTGAGTCTTTGTATGCCACAATCTCTAATATCTGTGCAAATACATGTTGGAATGAACCAAATGACATGTTCCTTGTCTATGGTCATGAGATAAATATAGATGAAAAGAGAAAGCGAGATGAAGAGAATGAAGGTGATTCTAAACGTACTACTAGGGTGAGCAAGGAGAGTGAGTCTAATCAACCAAATAATGAGCCATGTAGATCAAATCCTACACAAGAGGAAAAAAAACAAGAGCAAGATAAGAAATCTCCAAACAAGGGAAAAGTTAAGCAAGTGATTGAAAAACTTGAAAACAAAGCTATAAATGAAGATAAAAGTCAAGATAAAACTAATTAGAATCAACCTATGCAAGAGGAAGGTATTAAAGAAGAGAAAAATGGAAAGAAAGCACCTAGTTTTCGTTTGATATCTCAATTAGAAAAGCAAATAGACATTCAGAAAGTAGTTGATGAAAAGATTGTGAAAGCTGAAGTAACTTTCACATTGGAAGAAATGCTAGCTTCATCATGCACAGATGTTAAGGAAGACTTTTTGAATACAATAAAAAGATGGAGAGAACCAATTGAGCATAAAACTAAAGATATTGAAATCGAAGATAGAAAAGAAAGTGATGAGCCTAAAGTTAGTATTGTTCAAGTCAATGAATTAGAATATTATGATCCATTTTAGCAAAAGAATTATTTGGGACTAGCGATTGGACATGTATAGAAAGTAAATGGGTTCCCAAATAGTTAGTTTAGTGAGAAACATTGGGCCAGAGGTACTTTCAAAATTATTGTTAAAAATGGAAACAATAATAAACCAGAAATAGATTTAATAGATTAAGGATCAGAAATAAATGTTGTTTCAAGGGAGTTATACAATGAGGGAAAATGGCCTATAGATAGAGACCATGGTTGGAAGATGGTCACCTAATAATGGTTCCGGTTATTTACTTAGTGCATGTGAAAATGTACCGATTGCTATTGGAGATGTTAAAGAGAAGCACAACTTCTTTGCTCATGATGATTGATCATACTTAGTTATTAGTGGATAGCTATTAATCTCTAAATAAAGAATGGAGACAAAAGTCGTCGAAGACACCAATGCTTTTGCTAGGATTCTTGCGATTTCCTGAAATTTTTTCAATTGATGAAGATCTCTATTAATCGCCCTCGCAACCATAGGTCCTTAAGAAAATCTCCTTTGACACATTTAGATCAGGATTTCGAATAAAAACCATAGTTGAGAAAGATAACAATGCACTTTTATTCAATAACTCGCAAACTTTTGAACATAATATAGACAATGTTTCTATTTAATTTCCATCTTCTGCATTAAATATTCCACATTTTAGGAAAATTCCTAAAAGATGCAAAAAAATAAAAAACACTTAAAATACAAAGGGTATTTATTATATGGTGAGAACATTGAGGACATCCATTTATTATAAAAGATCTAACAAAAGCATATAATGAAGATATTAAACAATGGCCTAGAATCTTACCTTTTGCACTTTGGGTAGATTAGATGATATGCAAACATACCACAAGTTACATTCTTGCTAAGCTAATGTACTATCGAAAGCCAATATTTCCAATTCATACTCAAGTCTCAACTTGGACATCACTTCCCTAGAATGATAATATAAAAAGAGAGGAATTGTTAAGTGTAAGATTGCAAAAATTAGAATAGGGCAATCAAAAATTAGATGAAGCGAATCAAACGATAACTGAATCACGATTTAAAAAAAAAATGGTTTTTGATAAATGGATTTGTATACATCCAAAGAAGATACAAGAGGAGATTGGTTTTTGGTCTATGATACCTCGTTTGATACTCAATATGAAGCGAGAAAAACATTAATGAAATGGTGGTTTGGTCCATACATAGTTTTCAAAAAGAATGATAATAACACATGTTTCGAGGGAGTTGGACAATACTATTTTTATAGTTCATTTTGTAGGGAAAAGACTAAATTTGTTCAAATGAGGAGAAGCTAACGGATATGAAGAATTTGAAGAGATACTAGAATATCCATAAAATGAAGAAACTGTGGATGAGCATGACAATGAGGATGATATACCTTCTGATGAAGAATAAGTAGTTTTGTTTAGATTTACATTATATTATGTTTATGAAAAAGGATTAATTATTTTTTGAGTTTGATAGAGGGAAATATCTTGCATATCAAGAATAGGTACTAAACATGATCTATGGAGGGTTCTGGTGCAACAAATGTTTTCTAGGACTTTACGAGAGAACCTATAATGAGGAAATTATGCAAAAAAATGTATTTTTTGGTACTAATGCTTGATGATTCTATGAAACAGAAAAAATTATTGGAGGACCTTCTTCACAAAGCTATCTGTCAAGATAGAGCAAAACTAAAGACTTTGAGTGATTTGAGAGATTTTTTTGATTGAGGAGTGAGAGTTGAGTAATGAGTTAAATGCATTTTTAGTCTTCTTTCTCTACTCTCCATTATTTGCACCATATTAATTCTATTTTGCATATACAGTATGCATCAACCAATCTATATACACATATGTTTATTTCTTTAGCTTGCAAAATCTACTTCCACTTGTAAACAAATAAAAAAGATGACATCTACTTTCAAAATAAGACATCAGAAAATCTGAAATACCTCATCATCTACTCTTTTTAGCCCTTATGCACCATAATTGATTGAAAATGCACATAGAGTATGCATGGTAGGGTCTCACTATATGACCTTGCATCAAGTACCTATGCATTTTGAAAGTATGCAATTAATAGGGCTACATCATACCGCCTTGCGTTGGCCCCACTATATGGGCATACACATCTATATATATACGCACACACACATACACACACACCCCTATATATATATATATATATATATATATATATATATATATATATATATATATATATATATATATATATATATATATATATATATATATATATATATATATATATATATATATATATATATATATATATATATATATATATATATATATATATGTGTGTGTGTGTGTGTGTGTGTGTGTGTGTGTGTGTGCGCACTACAAGGAATAAGGGCGCATAGCGGCAGTTAAGGCAACACAATTTTGTTGCTATAAAATTGCAAAAAGTGTTGCAAGATGCATCGAGCGCGGACCATCAGTTACATGACAAGCAAAACAATGTTTTTACTGATGTGTGGCGTGAGGGGATGTGTGACGCTCGCAGTGAGCGTCGCTTAAGCGACGATTTAAAAAAGTGTGGCATAAGCAATGGTTTTTTGTGTCACATAAGTGATGGTAAATAAAGTCGCTTATGTAGTGCCCATTGCAGTGCTTTTTATGACGCTTCAACATCGCTTAAACGACGGCTTTTTGAAACAAAAAATAAGTATTAGAGGCTCTTCGATCGGCATCTTCATGCATCTGATCGAAGAGCTCTCCAATGTTTGCAATTGCACTAAACTTACGAGCTCAAACAATTGCTTGTAGAATTGTTGTTTTGTCTAATCTCTATCTTATTGTCTCTCTCTTTCTCTGTGTCTCTCTTTCTATCTCTCTCTCTCTCTCTCTCTTTATTGAAGGTTATTGAAGAAGCTAACCAAGCAAAAAATATGACTAACTATTCTAAGAACAATTTCCATTCTTTGCACATCATTTGAATTGTGTTATTTTCATTAGTTACGATACTCACACTTATTGATATGCACATATACACTTATACATGATGAAGATGCACGTTCACACATAAAACGACTTACAACGACATAAAATGACTTATATGCATATATATATACATACACACATTAACATATACTTAAATACATGTATATGAACATCCACATGTATGCACATGCATGCAAATGGAAATGCATCCACAGGCACATGCATGTTTCATACATATACACATGCATATACATACACTTGTATATGTTTATACAAATACACATGCATATGCACATATGTATCTATACACACACATACACATATATACACATATATATGCACATACCTACACACACATATACACATACACAAACATGCACATACATACATATACAAACATACATGCACATACACACATATACACATAGAATTACACATATACATGCACATACATATACACACACACATACACATGCACATGCACATACACACATATACACTTACACATGCACATGCACATACATACATATACACACACATACACATGCACATGCATATACACATATATACACATTTTTACTTACACATATACATGCACATACGTACACACATATGAATGAATTTCGAATTAAAGTACTAAAACACATGCTTAATATAAACAATAATAGCAATCAATAGAACAAAACTTTGCATTACTTAATACCATACACATGCACATGCACATACATGCATATACACATATACATATGTACATATATTCATATACACACACATATTAAACACATACATGCACATACATACACACACATATTCAACATACACATGCACATACATGCATATACACATATACATATGTACATACATTCATATACACACACACATGCACATGCACATACATGCATATATACATATACACATGTATATACATTCATTTACATACTCATATTACACACATATACATGCACATACGTACACACACATATTACACACATATACATGCACATATGTACACACACACTTACACATGCACATGGACATACACACATATACACATATACATATGCACATACATTTATATACACACACATATTACACATATATACATGCACATAGGTACACACATATTACACACATATACATACACATACATACACACATATGAATGAATTATAGAATTAAAGTACTAAAGACATGCTTAATATAAACAATAATAAAAATAAATAGAACAAAACTTTGCATTACTTAATACCATACACACAATTCAAAACATAAATGAAATGAACAATATATAGATAAAAAATATATACTCTTGTATTACATATAACAATCATATATAAGTAAAACAAGTAAAACATCCATAAAAATAAAATAATTTTATAAAATCTAATAATACGCAGAAAGGCATTCGAATGATCTCACATATACTTGCTCAAACGTCGATATCCAAAATGTGTAGCATACTCGATCTCATGTTCTGTAGGATATCGGCCATAATCCTTTTGCTGCATTGAAACAAATAAAATAGATTAGTTTTGTGCATTTTAACTAAAATAAAAAATATACTCACAATAACACATATACTTACAAATGTAGCTACAAAACCATGATGGCCCATTTGGCTTAGGTGCGATGTGTGGCCCGACTCAACTCTCTTCTTTGCAGCATCCTGTTTATTTAAAGAAAAAAGAAATACATAAATTAAATGTAAAGAATTACTAAAATATATGAAAAATATAAATATAAACTATTAATTTGTATACCTTTTACTGAGGAAATGACTCGTGAAATGTAGCTATCTATGAAAGAACAACCACGTCTCAGGTGGTATGTTAGGTTGCCTATTATTTTTTTCCACCATACAATATCTCCTGTTAATTTAATCTCAAAAAGAAAAAAAGAATTAGAATACATACACATATATACACACACATGCACATACACATACCCACATACACATATACATGCAAACATATACACATACATATATGCATATGTATATACATATACATACATATAACATAAACACACATATATATATCCACATAAATACGTACACACATACACATGCATGCATATACACTCATTCATACAAAATACATGCATTTATCCCACAATAATATGTATTTGTGTATATGTGAATATGTGTGTATGTGTAAATGTGTATATGTGAATATGTGTGTATTTGTAAATATGTATATGTGAATATTTATGTATGTAAATAATCAGATTATTAATATCAAATAACATTATTTGTAGATTCTGATCAATCAGATGGAACTCCACCACCATCTCCTAATCGTGGAAGGATTATATACTTTAAGTATATCAAAATTTTAATTTTAAATATTTGATAGATACATAACTGATATATTTTTTTTTGTTCCTTATTATAATCAGATTGAGATCAATAACAGGGCACTCCACCACCTCCTACTGATGCAACGATTTCACGTGTGTCCTCCAATAGGAATTATGATGAATTTTACTATCAAGAGCATATTATGTGTTGGTGTAACT